>JARJCV010000560.1:0-20959 GCA_029281435.1 Mycena haematopus
CGGAGGAACCATCAGCTCCAGCATATTTCCTGCCAAGTTCAGATAAGTATGAGATTCCATCGGCGGAAAGTCAACGCACCAAAAACCCACGACGGTGATATTGGACCTGGGATTGTGCCGGTGCGAAGAGAACTCATTCGTCTAATAGCAGACAACAGGACGAGAATTCCAAGAAAAGCCGCGAAGGCGAAGGCCAGAGTGTACTTCATGGCGAGGACAGCAAGTGGGCTCTGCTGGAAGAAGAGCATTTAAATAGCAGAAGTGCCGTAAAGTATGGAGTTGTCCTGGGACTCCGCGCCGTGCCGTTGCCCATTCTATGGGGTGGGCGTTCCGTCGGGTGCTGACGCTTACCAACCGGAGTGCGGAGATCGGGAACCAAAGTTTGACGCAAGATTCACCAAACATATGCGAAGATTTCAGTGGTGTTTACGATGAGAGCGGTCGCCCGTCATTTAGACGTCCGTTGGCTCACCAATCTGTCCCATTGCCGTCCAGTTACAATTTTGTTCCACCCGCGATGGAATGCGATGGATGCCCGCCGCGGAGCCTGTAGAACCCGCGCGATGAGAACGGCGCATAGCCCAATCACAGCGCCTAGTATGCTGCGAGCATCGGAAAAATCACGCCAGGAATTCTGATAACCCTAATTTTGATCCCCTGTGAGCGACAGCCTCCGTTGCGGAGAAAAATTAAGACTCCGGGGACCAGCACGAGATCTCGGGAATTTGGAGCCGTTAGTGGACACAGAAATGCTTCGAGGTCCTTGCCTATTAGTATAACGAGTGACGACGGAGTGGCCAAGTCGCGGAGAGGAACAAGAGAATGTGACACACGTGCTAATTACGTGTCGGAAGAAAGTTGCGGCGAGCGCACGGACCATGTTGTGACAGCGCTAAGCGCTCAGCCGTGCGCTTCATTTTTTTTCCCTTCCCAATAATTGACACCATCATTGGTAGTATCAGCTCCTGCCTGGGGCTGGGAGTGACTGTTTTGCAACACCACAATCATTCAATGTTATTTTAAATACTGGTTCAGCCGACCTCTGTGTCGCAGACTCCAACTGCCCCAATTGCGACGGACAGACATCGCTCTTGAGTCTTCAGACCGGATCAATCCAAGTCGTATGTGCAGCAGACAAACCCCGCCGTGTCTGTTAGCTACGCCTCAGACAGTGTCAGTATGGGTGATTTCCAACTTCTCTTGTCAATCACACATACCGACAGAATCAACCGGTGTTCGACAGTGGCGAAGTTTATGCCGCATGGCCTTCTGCGTTCGTCCAAGATATCGTTTGGTATGGGTATGGCTCGGAACATCGAAGGATTATGACATCAATCATGCAGTGGCCTATCTGAACGAAATGAAAGGGCGTACGAGAGTCGTGACGTACGCAGAGGGAGTGATGGTGGATGGTGGACGGGTGTGCGGTAGTGCGGCGCGGAGGATCGGGCTGCGACGAGCACAGGTGCGGAGGGCGGGATATTACGCCATGAGGGCGTTCCAGGTCATGGCGTTTTGTGACGTGGCGTAGGCAATGGACGGGGCAGCGCCACACGCGAACAAAGACGCGTGCCTGGACAGGATGTAAGGTTGGATAGGATACTGTATAGCGTGTAGCTGACGCTGCCTGCAGTGCCTGAGAATTGTAGGGTGCGGCATACGGGCCGATAGCCAAGCACGTCGAGAGCGTAGGTCGGTGATGTGTAGCGCACAAAGGGCGTTACAGACGTCAGAGAGTCGGAACGCCGTCCCGTGTGCAGCGAAGAGAAATCTTGTCGTCGGGATGGTTCGGAAAGAGAAGCAATGTGGCTGTGCTGGATCATTGATCCGGCCTGTCCTTCTTCTTCCTCCCACCATCTCGCGAGCGTTCTGCGCACTAGCCGCCTGATACCAGTATGCACCGTCAAATGCGATTCTGGTACCTTCCTGCTCAACGCCTCAATCATTATACCCAGTATCCTCTGGAAACTCCGTATTTGACGGGACGACTTCGCTTTCACTTACTTGCGAAATTTGATGGCCCTTGAGCTGACGCGCGCTATCCAACCACCCGTCATCGCCTTGGAGCGTGCTTTGCGGAGATTGATATTCACTCCTGGTGCGTTCATGCGTTCATCAATGAGTACTGACGGTCGAGTAGAGCCGACTCCCCGACGAACCGAAATTTATTCTTCCATGACCGTCATCTGCATTTCGATTTCCCTGGTACTGCGTTCTGGATGAGTCCATTTCATTTGCTTTAGAATTGCTACCGTCATAGGAGTTTTCTTTTTCAAATTGAGATGCGTGGGGCGCCGGTGACGCTGCAGCCGCGTCCATATTTGATAGGTGAAGTCTTATTAGGTATGTACATTTTCTCTTTCCTTCATCGTTCCGGCTGCCCCTCCTTCTTTCCTATCTGCACCGCCCGCAGACACCCTCCTTTTGCTTGGCTCCCTTAGAGCGTCCGCAATGATGATAGTCTCAATGTCGGCCCGTCTTTTTCACAGGCGACGACTACCTGGGCGCGAAACTCCTCGTTTCCGATATATCTTGCATCGACACTCTGCGGCGTGCGGGGGGCGTGGACGAGCGGTGGCGCGCCGGGAGGCATGCGGGTATCATCCCCCGGTACGTGTGCTTTCGGGTTGTGTCCCAGCCAGCTGTATTGACCGTTTTTTTGTACGCAGATCGGTGCGCTGCACCCCAAGACCCAAGACGACGTGCATATTCTCCTCGAACATATACTCGTCAGCGACGCCGCGGACCCGGCTCTATTTTTCCGCGATGCCCGCGAGACTCTAGACGTCGAGGTGGGTCTTTCCTTCACCTCAATTTCTATTCTCATGCCGGATATTTTTTTCGTGCCTCTGAGCCTTCACTTTCTCCTCCCCTCTCATACCTGCGATAAACTTCCTTGAACCAACCCTAAAATATTAATCAATATAGAGCTGATCAAGATCCATATAGTTTGCCTGGCTCTGCTCTGTACTTAGACTGGAGACCGTAAGGGTACATAGTCACCTGTTGGTTTCTGAGGTCTGAAAATTATGTTGTCTCACCCGTTTAAAATTTTGACCCCGCGGAATGCAGGATCGACATGAATACGATTCGTTCCACTGGACCAACAGATATTCTCCCGAATTCCCGACGACTCAAAATGAGAACTTCATCTATCGACTTGGTCCGTCGTCCAATGCTCGTTTCTCTGACATCTGAAGCTTAGCGCAAATTCAATAGTACGAAAATGCCAAGCATTGAAGTGAGCGAACGCCGTATCAGTGCCGGCCGTCAAGTACTTATTTGTTTGAGAGGTATCTGAACCCAGTGAGGTTCCGTTTGTTCGCCTGTCTCTGCTGTTACCTCGTCCGTATGACCTCATGTCTGCAAACCCCCATCGGCTCCGAACGGTCCAAAATGCGGTGATACTGTATTTTTAGCCGACGTGGGACGCATACAGTACTGCCAGACATAAGTAATATGAAATCAACCCGGACGACGGCTGGCATGAACTTTGGTGGTAAAGCTGTTGGGGTGCGACGACTTTTTTGACTTCTGTTTGAGTGGGTCCTGGTGCATTGTTGTTCCAATCTCGTGGACCCACAGCTAACTCCGCAATATGTTCCAACATACTCGTGTTCTAACAGCTTTTACCTCCATTCACCGCGGAAGTCCATGCTTGACGCGTGTCGTGCCGTTCTCTCACAGCTTCCCAGTGATGTGGGACTGAATAGGGGGTTGAATGGTTCAATCGCAATTGGAAGTTGTTGTTTCCCGTGATTGCCTGCTAACCAGAGGATTCACAATGCGCGGGTTAAACGATGGAGGAAATTGACCTGAATAGCCTTCTCCACATCAAGCGATAAGAGTCCTTTTCTCGAGATAGTGTCTCCCATTATCAAATCAATTTCTGGCGATCTGTTTTTGCTGTTTGCGATCACTGAGTCAGTCTCTGAGTCAGGCATCTCGACGGCTGCTGTGGCGCATCTGTTGTGGATGGCGTCCGCTTGATAGCAGGAGACCCTGTGGCTGTCAGTGATGTGCGAAGACGTGCCGAATAAGGGTTGGTCTAACAGCAGTTGAAAGCTGTTGGTCCGCGTGATTTTCCTTCTCAATGTAATTCTACCTACCTACCTACCGGATTTGCTGAGAATTTCGTGACACTACTCTAGCATACTTGGCTCGAACCGGTGCGAAATGCTGTAGAATACATTTACTAACCCCATTTTGATCGAACGGTTATGTCAAATCTTGGACATGGGTCGGTTATGTAAGTACCATCAGCAGGCTTCTTCTTCTCCCATGTCCATCGCATTTACCTTCGCCGACAAAACACTACTCGATACCAACGTCATCGCCCCCGGCGGCACCGTCCAGTACGCCATCACAACCACAAATGGTTTCTTCGGGCGCAAAGCCACCACCATCGTGGCCGCGAGCGGTGTTCCGGGCTTGATTGACTGGCGGAAGAAGGTCTTTGTGATTAACGGGGTGCAGAAAAAGTGGAATGATCTCAAGTCGCGCGGGGGGGTCTTCAGCTCGTTCGTCATGTTTCGTTGCTTGTAATACTGACCCTAGTAATCGAGTTTTGTAGATCGCGGGACTGGGACTGGGGGAACCGACCCTTCAAGTTGAAGTACCATCGTTCGGACCACGAAATTCTCGTCCGCTCTATTTCTTCATTCGTCTATGACCCCAGTTACTGACCACTCATTCTATGAGGCTACCTCGCTTCTCGGGAACGACGCGGACACCGTACGGTTTACGACATACCAGCGGCGACTGTTCCGCGAGAACGAGCGCGCGATGATTTACTTCCCACACCACATGGAGGAGATCGAGCGCATGTTTCTACTGATGGCGATCCTCCAGACCGAGATACGTCGCCAGGAAGTGCGTCGATCGATTTGAGTCGCCGATGCCAGGGATTCTGAATTTCTGATCCATCCTAGACAGCGCGTTCCAATAGCGCGGCGGCGGCGGGGCGAATGTCTGCGGCACAAGGATCTGTGGCAAGAAGGGCTGCGGCAGGAGCGGGAGGGATGTGAAATCAATCATTCATTTTGACCAACCAAATTCCAACATGATTTAAACTCCCCAGCCCCATAGTCAGAATCCAGTTTGGTGAGGGTCTGAGGCCAACTACACCCGACATTTCACCACCATCATGGGACTCGCCATTCAAGAAGGAACCCGCCTCCGAGGCCTCTGAGGAGATTCGTTTGTGATGATGGGTCACAGCCAAAGCTGCTGCCAAACCCATAGCAACCCCAGGAACCCCACAGAAAACCCTGCACTTCCCCCCGAAATTGGCAACGTTGCTCTCAGTTAGGACCGACATGACAAATTGACAAAGGCAACTCCCCGACTTTTCGGACAATTTTTGATGACATACCCCATGGTTGTCTTGCTCCTACAAATGACCACTCGAATTCTGGAGCAGTCTGAGAGGGACTGTTTTTATGCTTGATCAGTTGCCAGACTTCTGGATTCCTGGGCATTTTCAGTCTCACGCCGCACCTTTTGTCAATTGTTTCCGAAGCTGTCCCAATTTTCCGCACGATACATTCGTAACATAGCGGGCTACATTGCCATATATAAATCGTGTCTTTATATCCAGGATTGAGGGCTACCATAATTATTTTCGTCCAGATCAGAACCGCTCTGATATTTCTCACGGTTCAAAAGCCCCACAATACTGACCGCACTCGAGTCCGGTTTGATCACTCAACGTTCAACATTGACGTCGTCTCAAGTGCATTATTATTGTCCTTAATCTCTCCAACTAGCTGGTTGTCAACTCTCCCGTACTCGTCCACTCTCCCAGGCGGCGAGTTCCGCATCAGATCAACATCCACGCTTTGACGGGTTTGAGCATCACGATCAACTCAATCTTCGTCAAACAGCCTGCTCGCAATCTTCCGAACTCTTGTCGCGACCTCGCACCCGCTCGCACACTCTGATGATTGCGTCATCCTGCTTGCTTACATTTTTCCTAAGTGCGATCTCGTCATTCTTCACTTCAAACACTTCGCACTCGAACCTGCACTCGCTCATACTTTTTTCCCGTGCCTTGTGTTCACTTTCCGCACTCACGTCCGCCTGCGCGATGCTGCATCCAAATCCAGGTCTGCAACTTCTCTGCAACGCAATCAACTAGGTGATTCCGGCAACTCCCGTCCCACTCCTACTGCTGGCACGTCTTCACGCAACGCAACACGCCGGCTCCTCACGCTGCCGACCGATTCATTCTCTCCCCCTCACCATACTTACATTGTTCCTGAGGTATCTGGGGTTGGATTCTTATATATATTATTTCTGATTCTAGATACACAATTTGTACTGTAGTCCAGAGCGTCGAATGCTATATAGTACCCCAGCAGTTCTGGGACGAAATCCCGGCAGTTTGGTTTACCAATCGACCGAGTTGGAGTATTTCAATAACCTGTACGCACCCGAGGAATTGCGCAGATATATTCTTGCTGAGCTGGAAGAGACGCAAGGCTGCGTTGAAGCCAGAAAGTCAAAGGATGAATCTGAAATGGCGAACCTCCCCGCAGATAAGGACATGGACGAGCGAGTCTTGAGTCGTACTGAGTGGAGCGATAAAGAGGCCAGTCGGGCAGTTTACGATCGAGACGAAGAAGAACAAATTGACGATGCGCGCCGTTAGTTGCAAGGGCAGGAGACTTGAGCGTGGCCGAATAATTGACCCAGTGCTAGTCTTGCCAGATGATCAAATCATGCATTGTGCGTTCGGAGTTCCACTCTGCAAACCTTCGGGGCTTGGGTCCGTCTCCATTTCCGCTGTTTTCCTCGCTCTCGTCAGCATGGGGATGCAAACGAAAAGAGACGACGCACCGCCTTCGGCGTCGCGCGCACCCGACCTCCCCGTCTCCATCCTTCCCAACCACCTCATCCTCGCGCCTTCCGGCCGTTCTTCGCGATTTGCGTTGGCCAGCGCAGGGGGCGGCTCGTACTTCCGCTTCTTCCTCCCCGGGCGCTGTTCTGCTCTGCTGCACGTACGGGCCTCGTGGCATCGCATGGTGAGAGAGAGACGCACAGGGACGCACCGTCCCCGCCCTTCCTCGTCTTGTCTTTACTTCCACTTCTTCCCGAATGCCGACGGGCGAACTGGTATCGTGCTACGCCTCCCATGCCGCGGGAACGAGCGCCTGGAGCGAACTCAGCGTCAGATGTGTGTATGCGCATCGAGGAAGAATGCACGTACCTTCCGATACGGCGATACCCAAATCGCCGCGCCGTGTGTTAATCGGCGCGGGCGTGAGGTATGATCTGCCGGCGATTGTGTAAAAGAGAGGGAGAGCAATGTCGAGGGAGGGCATGCAGGACATGAAAAGAAGACTGGAAGAGGGGAGAGTAGTCTAAGTTAAGATGAAAGTATGAGGAGGGTAGAGAGGCATCGGATTGAGGAAGACCGATGGAGGAGATTGAGGCGAGCTGAAGGAGGAGAATGGTACGAGGACGGAAAAGGAGGGGAGAGTGCCGGGCGAGGAAAGAGGCAGGTGTGAGGGAGATGCGAGCCAGGATGTGAAGAGCGGAGAGGTATACGGGGCGTGTAGATCGGCGAAGTAAGGATCGGGTAGCGCGAAGGGACGGACTGGGGCAACATGGAGAAGGGGTCTTTGTCTCTTCGGCGCCGTTCTCCTCTCCTGCACGTACGGGTCGCGTGGTGTGGTGAGGGAGAGAGCTTAGAGGTACGGGGATGCACCATCGTACGCGATTTCCCGACTCCTCAGCCTTCCTCGTCTTGCCGAGTCTCTACCCGAATCCTGATGGGCGGTCTTGCATCCGAGTCGTGCCACGCCTCGCGTGCCGCGGGATCGAGCGCCTAGCGCGACATGGGCGTCAGATTCAGCTGAGAGCGGCGAGGTGGTGAGGGAGAGACGCACCATCATACACGACTATATCATATCTATTCTCCCCGCCGTTCCTCGCCTGCTTTTGCTCTGCCACTTCGCCCCGAATCCCGATGGGCGAACGCACATCGTGCTCCGCCTCCCATGCAGCGGGATCGAGTGTCTAGCGAGGTGGGCATCATGAGCTGCACGCATGTGCATCGACGCGGGACACACGCACGCACGCACCTTCCGATTGTTGAAACATCCTGAAAATCACCGTGTCGATCAGGGAGGCGGTAATCGGCGCGTGGGATCTTTGGATGTTTGACTGCACTGCGTCAATCGGCGTTCGTATACAAGAAGAAGGGAGTGGAGAGGAATGCGATGCGAGAGGGACGGAGAGGATGTGGGACGCGGAGAGAGAGAATAATGGAATGAAGACAGGAAGAAGGGGAGAGGACGGAGGTGATGGAGATGGAGACGGAAGGAGGCGGGTTGCGAGGTACAGATTGGATAGACGAAAATATGGAGGAGATTGAGGAAAGCGAAGGGGAGGCGGAAGGAGGAGAGTGGCGCGGCGGGATGGAGAGGGAGAGGAGGATTGGCAATGAATAATGAAGGAGCGGCAATGGAGAGGGAAGGAGGCGGTCGATGGTGGAGAAGGGAGAGATGAAGGGAGAAGCGCAGGCCGGAGGGGTGGAGAGTCGGAGAGGGTGTGAGGAAGACGCGAAGGATGAAGAGAGGTAGGTAGGTACGTGCAGATCGGCAAAGGAGAAGCTACTCACTAAAGTCCTGCAGGGAAGAATCGAGTCCTTACACCACTCTCTTCTTGTTTCTACGGCGTTTCTTGGGAACCGTCGGGGTCGACGATCGGGGTCGATTATCTGGGGAAGGAAATGTTGGGTCAGCGAAGAAAGAGACGGAGACAGAAACAGATGGGGCACCTATACGCGCTGACGAGATCATGCCGCAGGCGGGGCTAGGATCGGGTAGTGCATAGTAAAGGTGGCGAATTTTTCGTTTGTTCACGGAGAAGACAAGCAGAAGCGCTGACGCTGACAGTCCGATAGAGACGTCATAGTCTTGGTTCACGGTTCGCGCACAGAGGATGGATTGAGCGCAGCAATTATCTTGTAGGGTGTGGCGAGTATACGCGTCGACCTAGTTTCGATGTGGTGGTCGGACTCGGAAGAACAAGCGAAGCACAGTGGCTGTGTTTGATAACTTTGATCCGAGCTCTCCTTTGCTCCCCGCCTTTGCCCCGCCTTCACCATCTCACGCATGTGTCCGTCAGTCTAACGCCCAGTCCAAACGATGTATTCTGGCAAGTACATTTCTTCTTTCTGTTTGAGTCGCATCCTTTCTTCCCACCTGTACCGCCCGCAGACACCCTCCTTTGGCTTGGCCCCTTTACAGCGTCTGCAATGATGATACTGACCCGTGTTTCAATGTCCCGTTCCACCACAGGCGACGACTACATACTCGGGCGCAAAACCCCTTGTTCTTAATATATTTTGCTTCGGAACTCTGCGGCGTCCCGCGCGTGGACGAACGGTGGCGCGCCGGGAGGCATCCGTATTATCCCCCGGTACGTCCACGTCTTTTATCGTAGCAAACCCCGCTGTATTGACTCTTTTTTGTACGCAGATTGGTGCCCTGCGCCCCACCACCCAGGACGACGTGTATCTTCTCCTCGCACATATACTCGAGGTCCCCGTCAGCGCCGCTGCGGATCGGGCTCCATTTTTCCGCGATGCCCGCGAGGCTCTACAGTAGACGTCGAAGTAGGTCTTCCCCTCAATTTCTATTCTCGTGCCGGATACCTTTTTCGCGCGTCTCAGCGTTCACCTTCTCCTCCCCTCTCACACCCTCTTGCTCAGATAAACGTTCTCGGACCTCGGGCTTGACCAATATCATTAAGACGGCAACACGTCAGCGCGTCAGCGACTGTCTTCGTTTGTGGCGATGTTTCGGCGGGAAGGAGAGAGAGCGCGTCGTGGGCGCGCAGACGAGGCATGTCGTCATTTGCCTCTCTACCTTTTCAACAGACCTGCCTCCCCCTTCTCCAGCCAACCCCATACACACAATTTCTGTACATTCCTTTCCTTCTCCCCTCCCTCGCATCCTCCATTATTCCCTTCCTTCATTCAACTCGTCTCCGGTCAAACCAATATCTTTCCCCTAACAACTTCCCTCCCTGTCGCCTGTGAGACGACGTTCCGGGCGCTATTCTGGTGTGTGTCTCTCCCCTCTCTTCCTTTCATTCCCCCCTTGCTTCGATTCGTCTCACGCTGACTCGGAATTTGCAGCTACAAGCGATAATCGTAGCGTGTACGCTACAATTTGGCTCGAGAGAACGAGTTGAGGCAGTGGTGTCCCCGCCACATTCATCTCGGCCGGAGACGAAGATATCGATGGCTTCATTGTACGTGCATCCATATGCATATGCTTCATTCCCAAGGTTTCCAAATCACAGGACAATACATAGATACCGCCAGCTCGATCCGCGCGAGGCTCATCGAAACGCGTCCCACTGCGCTGAGTACGTACGAACTATGGAAGCAGCGGTGGGTCAAGCGGAGATGAATCGACAAATTCTGCGTTTTATTAACGATATGGATCTTGAAGAACAGGATCTTCCGTTCTCGCTGGGAAGGGCACTAGTGAGTCGTGGTACTCTCTGTGACTTGCCTGCTTGATTCGTGACTCGATTCACAGTGGACTGTGCAACGCGTTCCAGATCCGTGACGATTTGCAGCGGGTTTCCCGCTCGTACCCGGCCTTGCGGCCTTGGGACACCAAATTTTTTCGCAGCTTCGTACGGCGGTTGGACTGTGGAACGTGCAAGGTGTAAATGAAATGTATTCAATGTGCAGAATAGATGGTATAACTATAAGTGGGTGCAACTACAAAGAGCCAATGGGGTATCAACTACAGCCACATTAACCAATCGAATCGGGGTGGAGAGTAAAAAGTCAAGCAACGAGCCCGTCGGGCGAAGCCAGCTCCGCGCAAAGGTACTTAGGTATGCAGAAAGCACGTTTCATCTCAACATAACCACCTCAAATCACTGACTGTCCCGCGCGCCTGGCCCTCCCTACTCGCTCTCCTTGTACAAAACGCGCATGCCCGTGTCCTTGATGGACGCGACGACCTCCGCGCGCGGGGCGGGCGTGGTGGAGGATTTGCGGGAGAGGCTGGGGAGGGCGGCGCGCGCGAGGGTGGGGGTGGAGGTGCGCGCGAGGGAAGAGGGGGTGGAGGCGCGCGCGAGGGTAGAAGGGGTGGAGAGGCTGGGGGTGGAGGAGGCGTGCTTGGTGGCGTATGCGCGGAGCATGGCGTCGGGGGACATGGTCGGGGGCTGCATCGGCATCGCGAAGGGCGACGAAGCAGTGGCAGGGGCGGCGGTGTAGGCAGGGGCGGTGTACGCAGAGCCGGGGCCTGCAAAGTGGGGTTAGCGCAGGGGTCGCGAAACAAAAGCAGAGAATGAAGAGAAGAAGAAAGAGAGCAAAGCAAAAATTGCCTTATATAGTAATTCGGAAAGACAAAAGACGAGACTCACTCGAAAACGCACTCCCAGGCGCGGGCGTACCGGGGTATTGGAATACCGTCTCGCTCTGCGGGGCGAAGAGGTACTCGCCGTCGGCGTCCGCGCCGGCGTCTGCGGTGGTGCCGGTGCCGGTGCGCATCACTGTAACGAAAGGAGAATCAGTAAAAAAATACGAGTACAAGACAGAAGGAAAGAGGGGAGAAGGGAGGAAGCAAGGAGGAAGGAAGCCAAAGGACGGGGGTAAGGAAGGGGGAAGCGGGGAAGGAGGAGGGAAGCAGAGAGGAAGGGAGGAAGCAGGGAAGGAGGAGCAGGAGGAAGGACAGAGGTAGAAAGGAAAGGGAGGGAGGAAGGAAGCTGCGGATGAAGGAAACGGGGAGGAAGGGGAAGAAGGAAGGGAAAGAAAGAGCGACTCACGACTCAAAGCACCAAAGACCTCGTCGACACTCTGACGCCACCCCCCATCCGCCGCGCTACTGTTGTTGAGCGTCATCCGCCGACGAATATCCTCCGACGTGAGCGTCAACGGGCCAGCAGTCTGCCTCGGGCTCGTCGTCCCGCTCTGGATGCCGCTGCTGCTAACGCTCATATCGGGACTCGCGGGGAACGCGCCGAAGGTGTTCGGCGCGTACGCGCTATCGGGGCTCGCGTCCTGGCCGTACACGGACGAAGGGGAAAACGACATGTTGTGCGGGGTGGGCGTGACGGGGGAGAAATACGAGCCGTCGGCGGCGCTGGGGGTGCCGTAGGCGAAACCGGTGTTGGAGGTGTTGAGTGACATAGTGGCGGGGTAGTTAATCGTGTGCACGCGGCCAGTGGGAGAGACGGAGCGCGCGCCGTAGCCGCCGTCCACGCCCTCGACGCGCTCGCCGCTGGTCCACGCCGCGCCGTTCTGGTACACCGAGTTGGTGTTAGCGGGGGAGTCACCGCTAGAGATGCGTTCGATAGCACCGAAGGCACCCGCGCGCGAGGGCGAGGGGAGGGCCGGGACGGGGGGGAGCGCGGGAACGGGCTCGTCGTCGTCTGCGGCGTAGGACGCGGTGTGGAATGCGCGGCTGCCGCGTGAGTACGGGCGCGAGCCGACCGAAGGGCGCGGGTGGACCGAGTCCGCGAAGGAGACGGCGCGCGAGCCGCGATCGGGCGTAGCTGCGTGCGCCTTGGGCCGGCGCGCACCGACACCAACACCGACGCCCGAGCCGAGGGTCGTGCGCGGGAGGTCCTTCTCGTTGATTTCGATGCTCCCGCCGCGGGTCTTCTCGCCCATGACGACGGGCTCGCCCTCGACCGCGCCGGTGCGGACGGCGCCGATGGAGAAGGAGGAGGCGGCCATGGACTGGCGCACGGCTTCTTTCGCGCCGCCGGGGGTGATGGCCTTCCAGTCGGCGGAGATGGTGGACATGCGTTTGTCGAGCTTCTCGGACCAGGCGGACCGCTTGGCTTGGCCGCGGGCGCGCTTGACTTTGAGGTATGCGAGGCCGCAGAGGAGGACAAAGAGCAGCGGGAGGAGGGCCGCGGCGGCCTTCTTGCCGGACGATAGGTGGTGGGACGACACACCCGACAGGGGCGCACCAGAGACGTAGGTCGTCGTGCCGTCGGGCGGGAGCGAGGTATCGGCAGCGGCGGGCACGGGGCCGGACGCGTTGGCTGCGTAGGTGGCGGTGAAGACGGGGCCGGCGGGGAGAGTGCTGAGGTACGCGGGAGTCTGCGTCGGTACGATCATGAGTTGGAGCTGCTTGCTCGCGGTACTGTTCCACCACCGCGGGAGCACGTTCACGGTGTAGTTGCCGGTGGCGTAGCTGACACCGCTCCAGCTGTGCATAAGCGGGGTGGCGTCGCCGAGGCCGTAGAGCAGGATGTCGACGAGCGAGGGGGCGGGCTGCAGACAGGCGAGCTGGGGGCTCCAGACGACGCTGAGCGGGGCCATCGAGTCGACGCTGGTGCCGAGGGCGGGGGCAGCGTAGAAAGCACCCGTAGCGCAGCTTGCGTCGGGCGTCGTGCTATCGCGCTTGGCCTTGCTGCTGGTGCCATGGCGGAAAGGGGCTCCAGCCTTGCTAACATGAAAATGTTCAAAGCCCATTGTGAGGATGGGAGCCTGTTTTGAGAGAAGGAACGTGGGCGTCGGGCGACGACGGTGGGGGAATCGAAAAGCGCAAAAGGCGTGACAGTCACAACAGCGACGTCAAGGCAACGTCGACGCAGCTTAGACCTGCTCTTGACTAGCTCTCTCACCACTGGACTCTGCATTACTCTACTATCCTCAAAAGCTCCCTAATAGCCTGCTGTGGCCAGTGATCCGTGCAAAACCCTCATCTCCCTCGGTGTCTGACTGGGATGCTTATGCCCGGAGATCCACAAACGTCTGACGTGTCTGGCTCGGAGTCTCGGACAGGAGACTTGGACAATTGCGGTAGTCGACGCCGCTACTCCGAGATAGGCCTTGGAAGACTACGATTTGGAGACGTTTCGTCATTCGCGTTTCCGAACACTCTGCGTACCAGTTATGTCAGTACGGCAACGACTCTATTTCTTTCTCTTTCTCCCCCGTTACTTGCTGGTCTCTTTCTCGCCTCCTCGTCTCCACATTGTCTTCTCGATCCGTCCGATGCGTACACATCCGCTTGTTATGTCCTTCCACAAACGTACGTTGCCGCGATGGGCTCATTTTGTGTTTCCGTACGTCGCGTTCACCTCGTACAATTCACGCGTCTGCACATTGTTCTAGCCATCCTTTCGTCCGATGGACTCATCCGCACCTCCTCCCGTTTACGTCCTTCGCACACTTTCTTCGCCGCGCGAAATGCACGCGATGGTCTGATTTACCTTTTCCGTACGTCGCGTTCTTTTCTGCGCCTTAGATCTATCTTGCTCACGGACTACAACACAGTAGGGCATACCTTTTGCAGCTTGGTTTCAGAGTACGTACCTCGGCGGTGCGTGTTTCTTTTTTCAACAACGTTGCCAAAATTCACATTTTTTTCTCGTGCGTTCAGCGCTTCGTACAATTCGTATATCTCCAGTGATCTCACGATCCTTCCGTCCCAAACGCGCGCCTCTGCCCGCTGAGTACGTCCTTTCACAAACGTGTATTCTGCCGTCCCAAATACGCGCGATAGTCGCGCTGATTGACGACATTCATTCACGCACTACGATCGAGTTGACTGGAGTGCTTGGTGTAGTTCTTGTTGTTTACTGTACTATCATACTAGTTCCTCAGGTTCACAGCGAAAATATTTTTTTCTCCCTTAGAGTCAGAAGGTAGATTTCGAGACGCGTACTTCGCTAAGAGCTCACGTGTAAATCACGCGCATTTGGCGGCTATCAAAACCTCTTGTTTATTGCCACATCGTCGCGCGTCGCGTCGTCGACTCTCCATCCTCCTACCTTCGCCCGCGCCTTGGGATCTTCACGGGAAGCTGGGGTCTTGTTTCCGCGACTCCTGAGCACCCTTTACTCCCCGACAACCCGCCACTGCCCTCGCCTTGGGAGCGTGTCGGGAAGTCGGGGTCGCGGGGTCGTTCTGGTGCAACCCGAGTTCAATTTTTCCTCAAGATCTCTCTGGAGGAAATCTATGCCACTGCCCTCGCCTTCGGAGCGTAGTAAGAGATCGGGGTGGCGCTCCGCTCAACTTCGATGTCTTGCCCTGCGCCCTCTCGCGGCCAGCCGAGATTCTTTTCTTCCACGGCACTAGCAAAGATCCAATGTTGGATCATTCGCCCCCCGTGTCCTTCTAATACATCCACCACCGACGTGTGAGTAATCGGCTGCTTCGTCGTACCGTCACCATCCGTTCTGATCAAGTCTTTTCAGATGAAATCTCCAGCATCTCTCGTCCTCGCCTACTACCAGCACGAGTAGCAAGAGATCATCCCCTCCGTTGAGCTGGAGGACGTTACCGCGGACACGTACGTCCCCCCAAATCACTTGCCTCCTCCCCGTTTCCCCCTCCCCCGCTCGTCTTTCATTCTTCTTATTCGCTCACCCTTTATATCTGCAGCCCTGCCGCTCGTGCAGCCGCCGCGCTTCATCTTTCATTCATGGCCTCGGTTCTCGCCTCCCTTGAGCGTCGCGCACGACATCCCACGCGACTACCAGCGCAAGCAAAGCCACTACGCCCTCGCCACGTGGCGCGACTATCACGACCGGTCTCCGTCTGCAGACTCTCACCCCGCGAGAGGCAGTGGCGCCCCTAGCTTCGCGTCCGGCGTGCGACGTAGCCGCAGCGACACCCAAGTCACGCGCTATAGGCCCGATCTCACGGCCACGCCCTCCGCGCCGCATCTGCGCGCATCCCAGACACGACGCGCTCTGTCGGGATCCGTCGACACCCACCTCGTCTCCATCGCCGCCTTGTACGGCCCGGCCGTCTTCGGGGCGCTCTGCGCGAGACACCTAACCTGCCACGCTCACCACGCACGACTTGCCGCGTCAGCAGCACCCAGCGGCTCGTATTTCTCGAGGTCGCGTACCGCCAAGACGACGACGCCGTCGACGGTTTCCCCTCGCCTACGCCGCGTTCTCTGCTTCTCCGTCACCCCGTGCACGTCTAGACGCGTCCCCCGCATCGCGTACACCACGTCGGACTCGGACGTGCCGAAGCTACCGCGACATTCGCCATCCCCCTTTTCACACCCCGCCCCCTCAGCGTCTTCTGCGAAGAACCGCCTGCAGCACGAGCCGCGTGCCAGGCCACGTCCTCAATCTGTCGTGACCTCATGCTCGAGAACTCCTTCAGCAGCTCGCCATTGGCGTTCTCCTCACCGCGACAAAAGATTCCGTCCTCTTCAACTCTCCTGAGCCCCTCCTTCGCACCCGATCAGCCTCGACCACTACGAATCCCGGCTCCGTCGCCGTCCTCCGAATCTCGCAGTCGAAGCACGATCGTACGGGATAACCCTCTTCCCAGATTTTTCGATTCCCCCCCTGCTGTTGCCTGGGACAGCTCCTGCGGAACTACGTGCTTATCGGTGAAGACACGATGGCGAAGATCTCGTGTTGTGATGGTGGGATATGGCTGCACCAGGCCACGATGATGCTAGTACCCGTCTCTTCATTCTCAGCCGTTGCCTTCGATCTTGCGTTACGCGAAACAGTACGTCGCCCCGGGCCACTTTCCTCCACCCCGTTTCCTCCTCCCGCTCGCCTTTCATTTTCCCGTTATCAGCGCCTCGTATCTCCAGCGCCGCCGTTCGTGCAGCTGCCGCACGCGCCCTCTCTCGTCCATCGGCTGTCCAGTTCCTGCCTCCCACGTCGCACACGACATCCACCGCGACCACCAGTGCAAGCGAGACTAATGGGCCCTCGCCACGTCGCGGAACTATCTTGCGCCTTACCACACACAGGAGACACTGCGACGCCGATAGCTGGGCATCGGATGTGCGACGTGACTGCGGCGAAATTCAAGTCGCTACACTCGCCCGCTATCCACGTTCGCGTGGGGTTAACGCCACGCCGGCACGCACCCACGCCAACCCGAGGCGTCGGTGAGTCTGACTTTCATTCGTACCTTGAGATTCACATTTCATTAACACCCCCTTTGTCCGCAAGTATCATCTCTGACCATCCCACGGCGCCTCTCGGTCGTTTACTATATAGCACGTGTCTCTGTTTTTCAGTAGGGTGAATTGAATGTACGGCCCCGCCGATTTCTCTCTTGTTGAATTTTCGCGCGCCGCGGCGCTTCGTTGATCTCATCCCGCAAACCACCAGAAGATTCACAGAATCGTCATCCCGCAACTTGAATTGCGTCCTGCGAGTTCCTGACACTGACCGCTTTTTGCAGGCAACGCGGCCTCCCGCCCTCCTCCGAGAATCCCCGAAAAATAAACTTTCGGGTCTGATGCGAGAGCCTTGTTGCTGATTCCACGGCGACAATGCGTCGTAACGGTGACGAGAATCTCTTGCTTTCTTACCTCCACCACCTCCCTCGTCTCTAGGCTTCTCTACATCTTCCTGGGTGTTTTCTTCGGGATTTTAGCTCAGGGAGGCTGTGTCTTTGCTGCTTGGCTGTCATCTCGATCTTCTTGCTGCAAATTCTCGAATGTCCAAGACTTCTGGCGACTTTAGGCTCTTGAAAGGTTACTTTCTTGCGTCGAATGGGAGATCGAACCGCTTGGGATCAGCGATAATTGATCGGCGCAAAGGACTCTTACGACGCCTTCCGTGGCCACCTCTTGCTCATTGATGACCTGAGGACTCGGCCGCCGTCTCTTATGGCCGCGGACCGCCACCGGCGAATTCTACTTTGTTTTTGCGTGCCCGGCGGGTGCAATGATTTTATTCAGCCTGTTCTTGTGTTGATCCCACGGTGCCGGTCTGGCGTCTGTGCTGCTGAACAGTGTCCTCTTCCTGTGTTTCAACACTTCAATTTCTATGACCCCACTAAGTACGCCGAGCATGCTTTGCTGTCTAAATTGGGATTATATACTGTATCCATATTAGAAAATGCAACTCCCCGACGACGAGAATCAACATACCCATGCATATACTGGCAACCTGAGCTCGACGTCGTTAACATCCGTGTCTCCTCATCAGTCAATGATGGAAAACGGCCCGGTAAAACTTCAAAATTGGGTGCTTCACTCGGCGAGGACTGTTAATCTTCTTAGGCTGTGTGGGGCTATTCTTCAAAGGTTAATAATCAACAAGGTAATCTCGTGCATTTCAACCGTTTATGGAGTGATACCAACAGGTTCTGGGACATTTTAGGACAAGAAAGTCTCAGAAATCGCTCGCGTTACAGCTAGGGTGAGCTGGTGGAGCTGCCACTAATTTTCGTACAAAGATCTGACTAGAATATAGCAGGGTACAAATGGACTTGAGTGGAGAAGGCCCGGAATGTAACCCCCGTAATTCGGGCTTTAAAAATGCGGAGAATCGATGGTGAGACAGAGGGATAAGAGAGGATGTTAGAAATTGTAGGTGACAAGTAAGTGAAAGGATGGAACATTCTTGGGTCAAAAGGGTTTGAATAAAATATCAGGTCTATCAGGCCCATAGGAATATAATTCAGAATGCATGTTGCGCAATTGAGCAGACAAAAAGTGTCAGAATGGATCCAAACGACAGCATGTCAAGGCAGACCATACCCACGAGTCTGTTCCGACGATGTGCGGACGGGATTGGGTGAGCGGTTGGACCTGCAGAGGGAAAATTGGGGGGGAAACCACCGGTATTCGTGTGTTACCAGCTCAACCGAGGGCCAAGTAGCATTGAGGGAGGGTGTTATGCGATGGCTTTGAACAGCTTTTTGATGTGGGCGAAAACATATTCTTGGACTGTGCGGATGGCGAACTGGGTTCAACGGACTTGTACCGGTTGAAGCGGGTAGTGACTTTGGGGTCAGTACGGTGAATGAATGTTATATAGGACAGATAATGAAGACCATTCTGTTGAGTTGAGTTGGGTCACATTGGCTTGTACCGTATAATTTGTTTCGCTTGACTTGTAACGCAAAGACGATTGAATTGCTAGCACCGGACTATAGGTTCGGTTTGGCGA
Organism: Mycena haematopus; assembly: GCA_029281435.1. Lineage (NCBI taxonomy): Eukaryota > Fungi > Basidiomycota > Agaricomycetes > Agaricales > Mycenaceae > Mycena > Mycena haematopus. The sequence goes on from JARJCV010000560.1 coordinate 18,883, forward strand.
GATGTTGTATAGGAATACGGAGGCATAGATGACTTTAAGATGGGAAACCTGTGACAAGGCTTCAATTCCCGAAAGGGTATACCTGGGCTTCAGGGGTGTTCTGTAAGGCCAGTTCAACCCGTTTCCGCTGAGAATACAAGGAAATTGAAGCCCGCAGTCAGTAACACAGCTTCGGTGTGAAGGGTACGGTATGCGGAATGATGTGATTGAGATTGACATCTTTCCAGAGTTCGACAGAGGTCGATGTTCTGAGGAATTTGTTAAGGAGCTCTTCTGCTTGGCTATATCCTGGGGTCAAGTTCGGATTGTATACAGTGCCTTCCGTAGTCAACTGCATTGGACCAGAGAAGAGGATAACATCCAGAATCAACCTATACAAGGTGACTGCTTCTTCTTGTACAGCTATCCTGCTTTGCCAAGCACTTGGAATCCGACCGAGTGGATTGGACTCGGAATGCAATACAGAGACCGAATCAGATGAGAGAAAGCGTATGAGGGTCCAGACAGCATGTCAAAGGCAGACCATACCCACGAGTCTGTTCCGACGATGTGCGGACGGGATTGGGTGAGCGGTTGGACCTGCAGAGGGAAAATTGGGGGGAAACCACCGTATTCGGTGTTACCAGCTCAACCGAGGGCCAAGTAGCATTGAGGGAGGGTGTTATGCGATGGCTTTGAACAGCTTTTTGATGTGGGCGAAAACATATTCTTGGACTGTGCGGATGGCGAACTGGGTTCAACGGACTTGTACCGGTTGAAGCGGTAGTGACTTTGGGGTCAGTACGGTGAATGAATGTTATATAGGACAGATAATGAAGACCATTCTGTTGAGTTGAGTTGGGTCACATTGGCTTGTACCGTATAATTTGTTTCGCTTGACTTGTAACGCAAAGACGATTGAATTGCTAGCACCGACTATAGGTTCGGTTTGGCGAGATGTTGTATAGGAATACGGAGGCATAGATGACTTTAAGATGGGAAACCTGTGACAAGGCTTCAATTCCCGAAAGGGTATACCTGGGCTTCAGGGGTGTTCTGTAAGGCCAGTTCAACCCGTTTCCGCTGAGAATACAAGGAAATTGAAGCCCGCAGTCAGTAACACAGCTTCGGTGTGAAGGGTACGGTATGCGGAATGATGTGATTGAGATTGACATCTTTCCAGAGTTCGACAGAGGTCGATGTTCTGAGGAATTTGTTAAGGAGCTCTTCTGCTTGGCTATATCCTGGGGTCAAGTTCGGATTGTATACAGTGCCTTCCCGTAGTCAACTGCATTGGACCAGAGAAGAGGATAACATCAGAATCAACCTATACAAGGTGACTGCTTCTTCTTGTACAGCTATCCTGCTTTGCCAAGCACTTGGAATCCGACCGAGTGGATTGGACTCGGAATGCAATACAGAGACCGAATCAGATGAGAGAAAGCGTATGAGGGTCCAGACAGCATGTCAAAGGCAGACCATACCCACGAGTCTGTTCCGACGATGTGCGGACGGGATTGGGTGAGCGGTTGGACCTGCAGAGGGAAAATTGGGGGGAAACCACCGTATTCGGTGTTACCAGCTCAACCGAGGGCCAAGTAGCATTGAGGGAGGGTGTTATGCGATGGCTTTGAACAGCTTTTTGATGTGGGCGAAAACATATTCTTGGACTGTGCGGATGGCGAACTGGGTTCAACGGACTTGTACCGGTTGAAGCGGTAGTGACTTTGGGGTCAGTACGGTGAATGAATGTTATATAGGACAGATAATGAAGACCATTCTGTTGAGTTGAGTTGGGTCACATTGGCTTGTACCGTATAATTTGTTTCGCTTGACTTGTAACGCAAAGACGATTGAATTGCTAGCACCGACTATAGGTTCGGTTTGGCGAGATGTTGTATAGGAATACGGAGGCATAGATGACTTTAAGATGGGAAACCTGTGACAAGGCTTCAATTCCCGAAAGGGTATACCTGGGCTTCAGGGGTGTTCTGTAAGGCCAGTTCAACCCGTTTCCGCTGAGAATACAAGGAAATTGAAGCCCGCAGTCAGTAACACAGCTTCGGTGTGAAGGGTACGGTATGCGGAATGATGTGAT
>JARJCV010000561.1:0-20894 GCA_029281435.1 Mycena haematopus
GTCTCGAGCCTTTGCGAGGTGTTGACAGTTTGTGTACCTGCACCCATAGTGAAGCTTCTCCTAGAAGTGTGCTGGCGAGAGTGCGGTGAAGACCAAGCAAGACGCCGAAGCGCACGAGCGATCATGAGGCGTTCCAAGGGGTCCAACGATAAGGATAACCGACATCAGGTTAGGGAGGGGGGGGTCCGGCCAGGCGCGAAAAAAACTTTTGTAGGTCAAAAGTTTTTGTGCTCAAAATGTGCTGGATTTTGAGTTTGAGACTCCTGGGTAGCTAGATATATAGGAAACATTATTTGAATGCCTCCTAGAGGGTGTTTTCGGCATTATTCCAGTGTTTCGGCTTTGCAGAGAGCCCAGCAACAGCCATTGAACAGAAAGAGGCAACATTTGTTCATCGCAACGCGCACACACACGGAGGCCAATTTCTGGGATGTATATTTCAATGAATTATTCCCCTGTGCTTTTCCTGTCTTCGCCTCGACAAGCACAAGATTTTGCTAATTCATCTGGCTCCGCTGCCGTGAATTTGCGACGCCGAGCTCTAAGTATCCATTTGGGGGCCTGTTTTCGTCTCTGCTACAACTTCTAGAGTATTGGACCGCTGCAGAGGACTGCACAGTCTGCACTGCATCAAGCCTGTGAGTACCTGTTAACAGAAGCAAAAAAAAACAATATTTTGTTGTACGGTACGATAGCCGGCTGTAACCGGCCCCGCATCGGGGGTGGGAAACTCCTTCCCGATATGGAAGGAGGGTGGGGGGGAGGGGTCGAGCTGGCCTTGGAAAAAAACTTTTGTAGGTGATATCGTTTTCTCTTATCGTTGGACCCCCTTGAGGCGTTCCGTTTTGGGAAGTGTTGTCAGTTACCAAATCAGGTCACGATCAGCTACCGTCCTCTCGATTGCAGCGAAACTGCGCCGTCTGGTCTCGGAATGCACTGGAGGCAACCCGAATTAGTCTGAAATGCTAGAAAATTTTCAGACTGTTTCCCAAAGTTTTGCGGTCGGGGCAGAGTTGCCGAATGGCTCGTCAAAGCACACCATTGGCTGGTCGCCGAGGGCTTATCAAAGGCAGCTACGGTTAGCAGCTAACCATGAGCGAGTCTGACCTACCATCGTTCGAGACCTCCGACTTTAAATACACCCAGCCGCCGAATCCATCGTAGACTTACGGAGAGCCGGTTACTACAACAGAACAGGGTCGAAAGTGGGCAGAAGAGGCGGAGGAGGGCTGGAAGACTCTCAATCCTGCAGAGGAAGATCCGAGGTAGCGAAGGCTCCTATCTTTCTGGCACTACAGCTCATATGGTCAGGCTGATTTACAGATTATGCATCAGCGGTATCGTTCCACGGCCTATCGCCTTCGTCTCCACAGTCGCTGAGGACGGATCGGAAAACCTTGCGCCATTCAGGTACACTATTTGCGCACTACATCCCCGTTGACGTGCTGACTCGAAGGATATTTCAGCTGGTTCAATCAGGTTACCTGTTCTTTCTTCGTGGCTTAAATGTGACCTGATTGAGTTTCGTTTTCTAGGTCTCGACGAACCCGTGCGTCATATCCGTGTCCTGTACAAACTCGCCGAGGCAAAAGGATACGGCCGCCAATATCAAAGCAACTAAAGGTTTCACCGTCAATATCATTAGCGAGCCCTGGATTGCACAGGCGAACAGCTGCTCTATCGATGCCCCTCCTCATACCAGCGAATGGGCTTTGAGCGGCTTGACCCAAGAGCCCAGCGTTAGTTTCCGAACGGGCCGATCGTAGAACTTAACTCATCCTTAAACATAGATTTCCGTGAAGCCCGCTCGAGTGAAGGAGTCGGCATTTGCGCTTGAATGCGAGGTCAGTCCGGATCGATGTTGTAGTTGTGTGTTGCTGATGCTTGCTTCACAGCTCCTTCAAAATGTGGAAATCAAGAACGCCGGCGGCGAAGTGGTGACCAACCTCGTTCTTGGGACTGTCAAATACATCCACGTCCGCAACGCCGTCTTGAATGACAAGGGCGTGGTCGATCCAGCGAAACTAAAGGCTGTTGGACGTCTGGGGGATATTTCATACGTCCAGATCACTGACGGTTTCCGTATCCCCAGGCCAACGTGGGCGGAGTACATGGAGGAGATAGAGGAGAAATCTTGAAGGTAACTGTAAATAGACAAAGTCTAAACCAATGTGTAGCTGGCTATCGTTCAAATTCAACTGCTGTGGTCGAAAAATAAGCGACTTCCTTATGCTCTGACAACAGTATCCAACGACGACCGACTACTAAGTACGCCCAGGAAGTAAATACGTTTCCAACCGCCCAAGGGCCCAGTAGAAAATGCAGCACTGATAAGTGCCCCATGCCGTGGGCAGACATGAAATACTGCGCCATTCATGGTACGTTCAAGCGGAAGAGGCAAGAAACGAGGTAAGCGCAGCCAGGCCAACTTGAAGAAGGAGCTTTTTAGCTGGTAGTCTTCCAGCTTGTAATTTGCAAGCAAAGTCGCAGCGACAAGATGTTTCTTATTGATACGATGCAAGCGAGTCAGGCAGCCTACGTAGCTACCCGATGCGATCTTTGGAGCAAACATAGATTGAACCGAGACTCATCAGGCTGATTTTCTATTCCAAGAGTAAACGTCAACAATGAAATATCCAGCAAAGACAATCGGTGAACGCACCGAATGGTACATAGATCGCTAGAGCACGAGAACCCCAAGACCGCAGAAACCATCCCGTCAAGATCGATATCGTTCCCGTTATCGTAAACTGCGGGCTAGGAAAGGTCCGAAAGGGAACCCGGGGCTGCGGCCGCACAACGGCAGCGCGCATGCAGCACCTCGAGATGTACTCCAGGCCATGACGATACTTGTCGGCCCAATTAGCACTTGGTGCCGCTGGTGCCGAATATGTACGAGGGCCCAGAAGTCAAGTGGGGTCCGCCAGCACCAAGCATCACCCAAGTCCCGAGTACGGTTGGAATCCAGGCGACAGCATCGAACTTTCGCCGTTCATGCCGGTCTGTGGTTTGATAGTGGTCCATATATATATATGACCCACTCGTTCCTTCTTGGGGATTCCGGCGATGCTGTTTGAGCTGATTATTTAGTGGAAATCAAAGACTAAGATCAAGGACACTGACCCGTGGTCTCGAATCTCGATGCCGAAATTGTGCAAAAGAAAGCGGCAGATACATCGCAATGAGACTGGAGGTTACAGTATTCCTCTGACGTATGCCTCTCCGAATCGTGCTTGGGCTTCGGGCAAGTGAGGAAACAGATGAAAAATATATGGGATGATTAAAAATACATATGCATGCAGAGAACATTAACCGTGGCCAGAGAAAAAATACAGCATTCCCGTCATCTCCGTCGCATTCGTGAATATTGTTGTTGGGGCGAGATCGGTGCGCGACTCGTCAGCTTGCTTATCCGTTCCAGGACGTTCTTCGCGAGGAACACGGTATCGCTCTCCTCTTCGTACGTCTTGTGATGCTCCTCGATGGGCTCAATGATATGGACATCGGCAGGATGGAGAGTCTTGCACTCGAGATAACGAAAGATGTGGATGAATTCGTGTCTGTCAAAAGTGCAGAATATTAGCAAGGGCAAAACAAGTCCGTACGAGGTGGAGGGCGCAAGTACCTGAATATTTTCACATCGACAGTGGTGAGAGCAGAGGCTGGGGTAGACACTGAGACTGCAGATGGAATTCGGAAAAGTCGTCGACTTGAATATTATGTAACGGGGCAGTGCGTCACACACCTTGCACAAGCCTGATAGCTCCATTCACTCTGGCAATCGCGAACTGGCCGTCCTCGACCGCTGGCTCGTAACTAACTTGAAGAGTTCCCACAAGCGGGCGATACTGTGGATAGGGAAGTGACATTTTTCTGGTAAGGAGCCAGGAACTTATGATGCTGCCAGTGAGGAGGGATTTATATGCAGCTCCTTTGTTGTATTTTAGTAACTCCACTTGGTCCGACACACCAGGGCCACGAGGCGATTGAGTCGAGGCCGGAAGTCGTCAGATCCCCGTCGAAGTTGCTCCCAGTGGTCGTACTTTAGCTCAGCTGCCCGTGGATGATCCATGACCCACCGCGGCCGATGACCGCGTCCACATCTTTGGGTTCATTCTTTCCGTCTGGATGCTCGCTCTTTCCGTCCGTGTTCCAAAATCTCAACATGAAATGGACGAATCTTCCAGCGGGCAGCTCAGCTCTACGCGACAAGTTTTCTCTTTGGTGCGGCCGCCGTCATGAACTGCGTCAGAATTGGACAGCGGCGTCACCGATTACCGCCGACAGCGCTCCAGGCTAAACTTAACTGGTTGATACTGTCGGTGTCTTTTCCGCCACAATCTAAATTCCTTGAGGCTTCGAGCTCCGAAAACCGTGGTGACAGGCCTTCGACAATCGTTGATAGAGTTCTGATTGCTGATCTGGGAACCTCTTGACCCAGGGCTAGAACGAGGGCAGCCTGGGCAGCCTTTTGAAAGCAATGTAGCCTGATGCTTCTCCCTTTGTGGCTCTTCGGATGGCTTCCGGATAACCGTACCAACTCTCTGCGGTCCGCAATTCTGGATAATTTCCCTTCCATAACGCTCGATCAAGGCGGACTTGACGGACTCAGCCGCCGTTTAAGCGCTAACAGCTTGAAATTTGCGGAACCCGTTCACCGAGACCCTCTTACCAAGAACCTCGGCGACAATAATCTCTAAGCCTACCAATATTATCGGCCACTTGAAGCGCAAGTTCTCCACTGATCGGACTATCTCTCATCCACTAAACTAGGGATAGGACTCACTTTCGGTCCGATGTTCACCAGAAGCCGAAATCACGTATGTCTGTGCAGGTCGTGTGCCAAACTGTGAGATGCTTCCTTCCTGGCGGATCAAAATATATGTTGCACCGTGGCCGGCGGCAAATGTGGGGTACGTTTCTGCGGAATACATGTCTTTGTGTTGAACGCCGGAAAGAGTAATAACTACATGCATCATCATTGGGGTGCGTTTCGTCAGAACACATGAATGTCCTCCATCACATTGATATTCCATAAATTCAGCGAGTCACTCTCTGACATCCAAGAATTTGTACTGTAGTCCTGCGTGGGAGATCAGCACTGAAGCTGAAGAGCGGAGGTGAGGATGTACGCAAAAGCGAACAGTTTGTACCACGTTGAACTTTGAACCGTGTGCAAGCTGAGGCAAAGTTCAGCCAATTTTGGGCAGCTGTTGCGGGATTCCTAGCAAAGTTGGCAACTAGAGGTTGCTTGCTTCAGCGCAAAGAATCGTTCTGGGTATTTCCAACCATGAAGTGCCCGCGGGGTGTCTTACGGATGCTGCAGCGACCGGTTCAACCCCGTGTACATACGAGACGGAGAGGTAAACGGCCGCGGAGACTTGTGTTGAATCTCCACCGAAGTTGCCGATATTGTTCTTGACCCACTGAAAAGCTAGTTCTATAGGGAAGATATGAAGTATAGCATGATTTTTTTTTTTTCAAAAAAAGGTACACCCTCATCGAGAAACTTGAGGTTTGTTCCGGTAAGGCGCTTTCGGGGAAGCTAAAGACATTGGTCGGTAGTTGAATGAGACTACTGTGATGCTTTGAGTCAATGCGAATGAGGCTCCGTGATATCCTGGTCACTGTCATCCAAATTTTGCAAGGTTGAGCCTGTGCGGCGGAGGGACCCACCCGGTAATATGACGGTTCATTAAGCACAGTCGCAAAGGTAATTCCAGGAAGACATTCCTCGCTCTTGATGAATCTGTTCAATTTATTTATGACGGTAACGGAGGACTTGAAGGAAACTGTTGAATGCATTCTGGGAGGCCGAAGTGAATGCAACGGCGCAGCGTACAATGCCCTTGAATATCGAGATTCGATGATATGAATTGAAATGAGCTCGAGAAGTGACCGAAATCCGAGTCGGGTCAGAAAATTTGATGTCCATTCAAGCTCTTGTAAGAGGCCGGACTCCGAGGTCGTTTGGATGCAAACAGAGGTTGTTTGACGGGAATGGAGGCTGTGAAGGAAGCCCGAACGGCTAGAGCGGGATTCGCAACCAATTGCAACGAAGGTCAGTTTGAGGTCAAGAACAAGTTGTGGATCACGATCAGATCATCATGATTGAGTTTACGAGCTGCCTTTATATGGGAACAGATAAGATTAGATATAGCAACGAAATTCGAAAGTAGAGAAATTGGGAATATTTCCTGGAGGTTGGATTTATATAGGTAAAGCAAGCGGAACGTATTTCCTAGGGATACCCGTCCAGGACGGGTGCGCGAACGAGAAAAAAAGACGGACAGCCGTCCCGTCCTCCTCAGTCCCGTAGACCGATGACAGGGCCAGAGCCGTCCTCGGTCCTCCCATCCATCAGACTTAAAATATCAAGAAAGGTACGAGTTGAGATTGATACAGAGTGCCGCAAACCAATGCTCATAACTGTATACTAAGAGCGATTGCAAGCTCAGTTTCACCATTCCAGTGCTGTCAGAAAAATACGCACATTTCTGTCTCATTTCAAAGATCCACCTCTAAGTGAATCAGAAATTGAACAAACGCGACCGAATAAAGCCGAAGTGCGGTTGGCCCACTCGTTGACACAGCAGTCTGGCTTCAATGTATCCTTCCCTCTCTGCTACCTCGTCAGGTTAGCGCTATCTACGACGACACATTTTTAGCTCCCCTTATCTCATCCCACACCCACGTCTGACAACTTAAATTGCGAGTCGCCGGTGAGCAGACTTGGACAGAATATGCTGCGCGACTGCAGGAATTATTCAGAAACGCTTGCCCGCTGTGCATTCCCCTTAACGTGACGCGTCGGGTAAACACAAACGCGTCGTACCGCACCAAGGCACGTCGGCCGATTATAAGGCTCCCCGAGTTCTCCCGCATTTGAATGGACCTGCTTCTTTTCGCGAAGATAAGAATTTGACTTTGTGGCGAGTCATAGATAAGGCAGTACAGAACCTAATATCCAAGCCTGGGCCGCCCCTGTACCTTGTCCACTGCGAGCTATGGTCCTACCAGTCGAACCGGAATTCGAGCAGGTCTGTCGTTGTGCTGCTTCGATAAAGATTATGGTCAACCGAATGAATAAAGGCATTGAGCGAGCTCACACACAGCCTGGGTCCCTTCCTCGCCGCGAACCCGGCATACAAGAAGGCCCTCGAGATCATCCAGATTCCGGAGCGTGTGCTGCAGTTCCGTGTAGTATGGGAAGACGATCAGAATCAGCCCCAGGTCAACCGCGGATATCGTGTGCAGGTAGGCTGCTGTGCGTCCTCCGACCCGCGTCAAGCTAAGCCGTTTTGCATTCCAGTATAATTCCGCGCTGGGGCCGTACAAAGGCGGGCTGCGCCTCCACCCGAGCGTCAACCTCTCCATCCTGAAGTTCCTCGGGTTCGAGCAGACGTTCAAGAATGCGTTAACGGGGCTGGCTATGGGCGGCGGGAAGGGCGGGTCTGACTTTGACCCGAAGGGAAAGTCTGATGGAGAGATCAGACGGTTCTGTATTGCCTTCATGACTGAGCTTTCCCGCCACATCGGCAAGGATACGGATGTTCCAGGTGGGAAGGAGTGGTCTACTTGCTTGAAGCCTCTGACGTGCTATCTAGCGGGCGATATTGGCACGGGGGGACGGGAGATTGGTTTCATGTTTGGCGCGTACAAGAAGCTGCGCAACGAGTTCGTCGGCGTCTTGACTGGCAAGGGGAAACACTGGGGAGGAAGCTTCATCCGGCCGGAGGCGACGGGCTACGGGGTCATCTACTTCGTCGAGCACGTACGTATAGCAATCCCCCTCGTACCCGATGTACTTGAAGCTAGCCTTGCCTTCCAGATGATCGCCAAAGCCTGTCCAGAATATAGCCTCTCTAAGCCCTCGACGCTTGTGGCGATTTCCGGCTCCGGCAACGTGGCGCAGTTTACCGCGCTGAAGGTTATCGAGCTCGGCGGCACCGTGTTGTCCCTCTCCGACTCCAAGGGATCCCTGATCTCTACCGACGGCGGCTTCACCAAAGACGTTGTTGAGAGCATTGGGTCCCTGAAGCTGAAGGGCGGATCGCTCGAGTCGTTCACCTCGTTTGCGTCGGACCAGAAGTACACGTACTATCCCGGTATGGCAGCCTTCCCCTTGAGGGTTTTCTTGCTCACGCTTCGCTCGGCCAGGTAAACGACCCTGGACGCTCCTCCCCGAGGTCCACATTGTGCTGCCGGGAGCCACCCAGAATGAAGTCTCCGGGGAAGAAGCGGAGGCGCTCGTGAAAGCCGGGGTGAGGATCGTGGCTGAAGGCTCTAACATGGTCTGTAGTCTCTTCCTGTCCTTGTCGACGACCACTTGACGCCACATAACAGGGATGCACGCAAGAGGCTATTGAGGTGTTCGAGGCGTCGCGCAAGAAGGGTGGTCCAGGTGTCTGGTACGCGCCAGGAAGTACGTTGTCTGATTTTGTCCCAATATGGTGAAAGATTGACGACACATTTTAGAGGCCTCCAATGCAGGCGGCGTAGCTGTTTCTGGCCTTGAGATGGCCCAGAACAGTCAACGCTTAGGATGGACGCCTGCGGATGTCGATGCAAAACTGAAAACCATCATGACCGAGTGTTACGAGGTGAGGCTGTCGCATCGCTGCGCGTCTGAGCTTATCATGTTTCATAGATCTGTCTAAGCGTGGGATCAAAGTGGTCCGGCGAGGAGCCCAAAGACGAAGTGCTTCCTAGTCTTCTGGCCGGGGCCAATGTGGCAGGGTTCATCAAAGTGGCTAATGCGATGAAGGACCATGGAGATTGGTGGTGAACGAGTCGCTAGCAGATAAGAACGTGTACGAATAGCGAAGGAGAATTTATTGACATGTATATCCCTGTGAGGACGCCGACCGTCCTTGTGGCCTTCCGATTGCGCGACGCCAGGGGGTCAGCAGGCATTTCTTCAGGTAGTTCTCCACAGGCTAATAGCCCAGCAACATTGGCCATTCACCCCTCCTGCGCGGCCGTCAGGGAAAAGATGCGTCTGGAAGCCGGCGAACGTACCTGTTCTGCGATAGTGGACAGTACTCGGGGTCCATTGCCCGCCGATCCTTGACACAGGCTGTGAGATTTTTCCGTTCCTCGCGATTGTACGACGGGCAGGAGATAACCTGGAAGGTGGACGTGTATATGGACACAGAAGAAAGCGGTTCGCCGCGTCTGGCTTCAGCAGCGATTCAGCGTCGTTGAGAGGTAGCAACCGGTAACCGCTAAGATGCTGAATACAAGACAACGATAGTCGGTGCACAGGAAGGGATACGACATGTTCCTTTGAACATACCGGACGTCCCAGCCCCCAAGGAAATAAGCTCGCCCAAATCAATCCTTCGATACTCCATCCAATTCGCAGCTGCTCATCTCAGATCCCAGACCTTGGTGATAAGAGAAGGAGTTCTGTGCTGCAATCTTTGTCGGAAAGCTTCAATTGTGCGATGAGACGAATGGATCTAGAGGCAGACGCAGCATAAATTTTCAAGGCATGAACTGCCAAGCTGGTTGCAAGTTGGTCTGTGCTGGTTCGCGTGGGGGTATTGAAATCCTCGGGATAAAGGTTGAAAACCAAGAACTGCGGATCCGAGCTGGGGAGGCGGTGCACATCAATTTGATCTTGTTGTCGTCTTTTCGTGTGACTCGGATGTGACTTGTCGCGTCGCGTTTTTTCCTCCTACTTCCACACGCTTGCCCTTCGCGATGAAGTATATTCTCGTCTCTGGAGGAGTCATTAGTGGAATTGGGAAGGGCGTGATTGGTATGCTTAACATCTTCAAGCCCTCCGTTTTTGAATGGCGCTCCAGCCTCCTCCACTGGTCTGCTCTTGAAGACCACTGGGCTGAAGGTTACAGCTATCAAGATTGATCCATACATGAACATCGACGCGGGGACGATGCGTCCTACCGAGCATGGTGACTGGTGCCACCACCTTTACACCAACGGCAAACATCTGATCTTTATAGGCGAGGTATACGTTCTGAACGACGGTGGGGAGGTCGATCTCGACCTCGGGAACTACGAGCGATATCTCGACGTCACCCTGTCCCGTGATAACAATATTACTACTGGCAAAATCTACAAGGAAGTTATCGAGAAGGAGGTTAGTGGTTCTCTCCGGCTTAAACTTTGTTTCTCGGGCGGATTTTATGCGCTTCCGACGAAATCTGGATTCAAGCTCCCATATCTTATATTTGCTTACACTTTTCATCCAGCGCAAAGGGGAATATTTGGGAAAAACCGTGCAGGTCAGTTATTTTCTTCGTCCTTGAATCCTCCCACATAATGTCGCTTTAGATTGTGCCGCATGTCACGAATGCGATCCAAGATTGGATCCAGCGCGTAGCTCGGATTCCGGTGGACGATACGGGAGAAGAACCGGACGTTTGCATCGTCGAGGTCTAGCCCCTACTCCACAATCACTCCAATATCTGACTGGGAGATAGCTCGGAGGGACCGTCGGTGACATCGAATCCGCGCCTTTCGTAGAAGCAATGCGACAGTTCCAGTTCCGCGTCGGTCACGACAACTTTGCCCTCATTCATGTGTCACTCGTGCCCGACATGCATGGCGAGCAAAAAACGAAACCTACCCAGACGACGATCCACTCCCTACGCGGACTTGGGTTGCTCCCTGACTTGGTCAGTTCGCCATCCCTCCCGTCAAGCAGGTTTACTCAACCAGCCTCTGATAGATCGCATGCAGGCTGCTTGGTCCCAAACCCCTCCAGCCGGCCACAAAAGAGAAGATCTCAATGTTCTGTCACGTCGCGCCCGAACAAGTGTTCGGTGTCCACGATGTTTCGTCCGTCTACCACGTCCCGCTCCTCCTCCAGTCGCAAGGCATCATCGACTATCTTCGCAAGCGGCTCAACTTGCCTGCCTTAAACATCTCTGAGGAAATGGTGCAGAAGGGTGCGTCTCTGCAGAAGCGCTGGAGAGATCTTACCACGGGGTAAAGTTGTTGTTTCTACTTGGCCACCTCATCTGCTGATGGCCGTCATTATCAGGCAAGAGCGGCTGTTCGACAGTGTCTCCATTGCACTGGTCGGTAAATACACGGATCTAAAGGACTCGTATATGTCTGTTACAAAAGCGTTGGAGCATTCGGCGTTCCGCGTGCATAGAAAACTCATTATACATGTTCGTCCCGTTCTCCTCGGTGTGACTCTCTACTTATGCGGTTCCAGTGGGTCGAGTCGTCTGACTTGGAGCCGGAGACGCAGGAATCTAACCCTGCCAAATACCACGACGCCTGGCGGGCGGTGGTCGGAGCGGGGTAAGTCTTTCCTCGACTGCATCTGCTATTCACACTCACCCTGTCCCAGCGGAATCCTTGTACCCGGCGGTTTTGGCGTCCGAGGCACCGAAGGCATGCTCCTTGCGATCAAATACGCGAGGGAGCAGAAGGTCCCTTTCTTGGGCATCTGCCTCGGCTTCCAGCTCGCGGTCATCGAGTGGGCGCGCAACATACTTGGAATTTCCGGTCCGTACTTCTTCTTATTCTTACTCTCATCTCCCTCATCGCTGATGTGCCCAGACGCTACGTCTTCGGAATTCGTCCTGGACACCCCATCACCCCTGATTGTATTCATGCCTGAGATTTCCAAGACCCACATGGGCGGAACGATGCGGCTCGGCCTGCGCCCGACCGTCTTCGAGGCGGGCACCGAGTCGTGGTCGCGCATGCGCAAGCTGTACGGCGGTGCTGGAAAGATCTGGGAGCGCCATCGCCACCGCTACGAGGTGAACCCAGACTACGTGCAGCGCCTGCACGAGAGCGGGCTCGTGTTCACTGGGAAGGACGAGAAGGGAGAGCGCATGCAGGTGGTCGAGCTGCCAGGTCAGTTCTTCATTCCCTCGTCTTTTTTTGCGCACTATTAATCGTTTCATATACCACTCAGAACACCCATTCTTCGTCGGCCTACAAGCGCACCCCGAGTTTTGCACGCGCCCCCTGAACCCATCGCCGCCGTTCTTGGGTTTCATCGCCGCCGCATCCGGCCCAGAAGTGTTCCAGGAGCAGGTTGACATCCAGCTCCGCACGTTCCAGCCCCCGCATCCCGAGGGCTCTATGGTCGCAGAGGCCGTTCTCAGGCTGGGCATTCCCGTCGCGCACGGCAGGGAAAAGATCCTGGTCAACGGCAAGGCCGAGACGGTGGTTAATGGACACTAGAGTCTATTAGACGCCCGCTCGAATCTTTCTGCTTTGGGTTTATTCCGCTTTCATCTACATCTACATCTACAATTTGCTCTATCATATAGAAACATCTGTACCACTACTTATCATCGCACGGATATGCCAATTTTATGTAGCCCTATGAAGAGTCGCTCACTCACTTTTTTTTTGATTTCATTTGATGTGCCGTGTTTGGCGATACACGCGTTCGGAACAAGCCGTTCCGACGATGCTGCGCGGTGCCGAGCCAATGACAGCCATCTATCAAAACCAAAATATGCCCGGCGTTCCGGGCCGGAACTTCAGGCTTGTTCCGAACCTACTTAACTCTCGGACACTTTTCCTCTGAAAATGCTGTTGCAAAGTTGAAAAAATCGGGATTCCCTGCAAGGTGGCGCCTACCTCGAGGGAAAGATGGATGTGGACCGAATAGAGGCCGAAAACTCGTGGAAAATTGAATGGATTGTTACCGTGAGAATTACCGGGTTGAAGGCTCTTCGTAGCTTCTTCCAGTTTTCCGACCCTGTGTGGGAAATTCTAAGAGTCACTTGGTTTTTGCAAGAGGACCAGATAGTACGTCGAAATTTCTTCAGTCCCGGACCATACAAACTCGAGCTATGGACAGGGATACGACCAGTATCTATACTGGCTGGTACAACTTCTCTTTTCATAGACGCACTGACTCAGTGAATCCAGTTCCCGGAAATTGTCTCGGAAACATCGGTCCTTGCGCGCTAATTTAAAGAGATCTTCGACTGTCATCTCAGGCCGAGCCCACATCGATATCTATACGCTTGAACACCTGGACAGTGAATGTTGGGTGCACCGTATTCTTTTCGGGCGCAGTAGAAACGTTTCTCGTCCGCTGACTCTGCTTCCTCGTGAGTTGAATTTCGATTGTCTTTATTTTTCGTGCCTCAAAACCGGACCCGAAGTGGGTGACTATGGGTCCTTGTTCTACCAACACTTGTTTGCTCCCTTTCCTTCCTTATCGCGTTAGTCCTGACCGCGATCGCTTATCTCAGATTTGATCCCTCCTTCTCCGAGTCTTTATCCAAGTCTTTATCGATTTTTTTGTTGATTTATACCGGAACGTCGGTCGGATTTAACGCATGTTCTCTTTGTGGACCGTGCTGAATTCGTCCGGTGAGATAAACGTTTGCAGCCTGTTCCCCGTGGAGGAAGCTTTATCGTGTATTGTTGGGAACCTTCTTTGTGTGGACAGGTGGCTTGACCTTGTTCCCCTTTGGGCGACGGAACATTTCTTCCGGCATTTGCCGGGTTGTGTTTCCTCCCTTCTGCACTCGAATTCAAGCCAGACTCTGCCTCGGATCGCCCGAGCGGAAGCCGAGATGTTCAGCCCTTGCTGTTCTATCCATTGCGGAAGTATTTTTCAATCCTGGGAAAGGTTCCTTTTTTTGTCGATTGTGGACCACCATTTTCGAAGCTGATTCTCGGCTAATGCCTTGTTGCCCTTAACCATTATGATCAGCCTTCAGCGTTGGTGCTTTGCTTGACCGATTTGCCCCAATTGGTCTTTGGACGCTTTGCTTGGTGGCAACCTGACGCTGATTGTTCTCGGTTGTCCGTATAAAAGCCTCCAAATCAAGTAACACCTCTTCCCCACACTGGCTAAATTCTGTGCTCTGCTGCTGTCCTGTTTCGGATTCATGTCATCTCAACGACCCACCTCGCACTCTCCGCCGCCTGCAAACTCTTCGGTACACTTGAGAACGGCTGCATATTTTCTGTGCCACCCTAATATCCCTCTGTTCCCGCAGATCGTGAATGCCAGTAACCTCCTGCCCTCTGTCACGTTCTATTCGACGAGGTTCGCCAACGTGAACGTGCTGGCTCTCATTCGTCCTCTAGGTCGCGTACCCCGTCTGCCTGGTCAGGTTTTGTAAGCGCTCGTGATTTAATTTTACCGCTCCATTCCGCTGACTGATCCCCATCGATCGGAAGCCTGGTCCAGATCGGGGTTTACATGGACATCCTCACGCCGTATTACCTCGGCCCAGCTGCCCCCGCTCCAAGTTGGACCTCGCTTGGGGCCACAGGTTCGTTTACAATTTTTTGCCTTGTTCTCGAAGCTGAAAAATGCCATAGGCCCCTCCTTCAGCGAGGCCGGTAGGCATCTTTACAGCTTTAGGGTACTCTGTGCTAATATCAGCTATAGGGAACAGGCCACAGCTACAGCGAGTCCCCCGAAGTTCACGCTCAGGCACCGCTCCCCGTGATTCCGAACCGAATGGGTGGTCGGTATGCTCAGACGCCGTGCCACAGCAATGGTCAACCACACGCTCCCGGTGTAAATTTACTGTTCCCCCCTCCCTTTCGCCGCCTTCATTTTAATTTTCTAGTTAATTAATAAGGCTTCTCCCATCCGCCCCCGGGAACCACATGCTTCGACCGTAAGTACGCGCATCATTTGTGATATCTCGTTTCCGCTGACAATTTGCAAGTCCGCGTCTGCGAGACCCGCTGCTGCGACGGCGAATGAAGCGACCACGCGTATATTTTACAGTCTTCTGGAGACGGCGGGCAATCCGTCGTGCCCACAGTGCATCCATGACCTTAAAATTGAAAGTCGGCGCCAGGTGGTTGGGACTCAGGGTCCCGCCTTTTCCAGGTTCGCTCACGGTCTTAAACCCCAACATCCCACTGCGCTCCCTCAAATCCAGGGCCTTATTACCATCCCGTTCACTCCCAAGGCCATCAACAACCACACGGTGTTATATGGTGTCTCCCTCACGGAAATTCTCGATTTTTGCGACGTCTTGGAAGACCCGCGCGAACGTGTTCTGGATAACTCGCTGAACAAGCTGACATTAACTATAGAGGTTTTTCATTATTTCTCTTTGTTTCTTTTTGGTTGAATTTGTCCGCAGCATCCTGGATTTCCTCTTGTCGTCAAACAGATTGCGGGCAATTGCCCCCATCGCCCGGTCTCCCGCTTTAACCTCGCATTCAGCGTTGCTGAGGCATATTTCTCCTTTTTCAGGGTGCGCGCGCCCCATTTTCTTACCGCATGTTGTTCAACCGCGTCCATAGACTAACCAATTCAACCCTGCCATCGTCCCACTGGGTTCCGCCGCTGTGGTTCGCTCCGTCACACAGATCCGGCTCGTGAACCTATACACAACCGACAAGATCAACTACAGGGCGCACGTCGCTTACGTCTTTTAAGTATAGAAACCTCCGTCGCTCTGATTTGAAATTGCTATCCCTTGCTGTCGGTTTGCTGTGTGTAACTGCTGTCGATTTTGTAGTTTTAAAAAATTCACTGGTTTACATATCCTCGTTCATCGTTCTGCGAAGATTTCAGGTTTGATTCAGTACCGTGGCTTCGGTGCCGAGATTCGACCATTCCGGAGGAACTGCAAGGCTTCCGAGTCGCGCGTCAAGTCGAATGGTCAACTTTAAGGCACATTACTTACAGGGAATTTCTGACTGGGGCTTGATACCCAACCATTCCTCTCGGCTGTCCTCGAGTTCAGACCCGTCTACGCTCTGTGAAAACGAATCAGAAGATGTCGTTCTATCCTGAAGCGGAAATAATGCTCTGACCTTGTCGGCTCATTGAACTCGATTGGTAAATATCTGGGGTTGTGCTTTACAAAGCTGATAGATCCGTCTGGCAGGGAGCGCGTTGCATGGGTGAATTTGGAGTGAGTGTGAAACCCGCCATGAATGAAATATCCCCCATGGCGGAACCGATACAGAGACGATTCAACTCCGCATCTCCGATGCCCCACACTCTCCCCGCACAAAATACATTCAGTCTCCAGTTGCCTGTGGCGGTCCACAGCTCTCCGTGAAGGTTCTAGGACCATACCACAGGTCCGCCACGACATTCGATGGCCCCCAGGCATTGGCGACGTGTCTCTTGGCCCTTTTGCCATGTGGAAGCGGTCAGAGATCCTTGCCGCTTCAAGGTTTCCAGCACCCAGTTCGTTCCGAATTCGTGTGAGCCGGACAATTGCTGCAAGTTGAATAACTGTTCAAATTTGCCATCAGGCCAAGCACTCCACCCGCCAGGATTGGATCGAGGTCTATCCCGGGTATTATTTGACTGCGAGATACGTTCTACTCGAGAATGTCAATTCACATACCGGGTTCCTAGCGGAATAACTGACTGGCAGACTCGGATTTCAGTTCATATATCAGGACATGCTGATTGGATGGTTCCCACTGTGGTGTACCGGTAGACGGGCATAAAAGATGAGGTCTGCCATCCATGTCCGGGGTGGTAGAGATGTTCAAAGCTCGATGATGTTGACTCAGATATAAAGTCCATGTCACTGGCAGGTGGATTGGGATGAATGCAATTAAGGTGCCTGTCCAGATCATTCTCAAGCGGGAACCAGTACACGGGGGGGGAGACGTACCGTGTTCGTCAAAGTTTGGTACCAACTTGAATCGGGGGCCGATAGGAAAAGTGAGCATGCTTCGAACCCGGACAAATAGTTGTGAGAGTCGGCTGATATTACTGACGACAAGGCAGACAGCGAGAACGAGGATGACTGGGTCGGTCATCGTGGTACCAAATTGAAGGATTGGTCTCAGTTCCCCTAAGTTGCAGTCCCAAATCATAAATGCATGGTTACGAACTCGGCGCGCAGTGATCACAGTGGTTGCCAGGCTATGCCAGCTTGCCGGTTTAGTCACTGTCTTGTCTCGTCCACCGACTGCCAGAGTGCAAAACTTCGTGCACTCGACTTTGCGTCGCGCGCAACGGTTCCTATGTAGCCAATCCACTCAATGCCGCTGATCTCGACCGCCGGTGTTTTTTTCCCTCTACTTTCAGCCTTCCTCCGAGCTCGAGGATATGACATTCATCCAAGAACCATCCATACGACCCCAATCCCAAATTCGAACTGAGCAGCGCTGCCTTTAGCAACCCCGACGCGTCGGGCTTGACGCCCGACACTGATTTCCGCACGTCACGCACGACACTGATCTCCGCAAAGATGGACGCGTCCCGGAAACGAAGAAGCCCGACGCGACGTATATAAGGCGCACCTTTGGCTGTACTACTCCTCGTTCGCCCTGTGGGCGACGCATACCCTCGTTTTTCTTGACCACAATATGGTTCTCATCTCACGCCCACGCCCACCCAAGAGTCTGCTTAAACGTACAGCACAACGTCGCAAAGAGGATCCTGCACTGGACGCCATGTTCAAGGAAAACCTCGATAATATCCACCACTTCGCACAGCTCCCTGCAGCCACCCTAGAAGTCCACGAAATGCTGAAGAAGAGGTGGAGGGATTACGCGGGCATCCAAGACGATTTCCCCGACCTCCCCAGCGAAATTGAGATTGGTATTACAGAAAACTCCATTCCTGGAGGTATGTGACGCGACTGTCTGCCATTCACTGCGCTGACATGAATTCCAGGCGCTATCAAATATTTCTTACTACATCTGGCGACATCCACAGACTCCGAGTCCAAAGCGACGACCAAGGCCATGATCCTCCATGATCTATCGACACTTGTCGCCTGTCTCCTGCGATATGCCTCGATCGACATCCCCCGTTCCGTCGTGAGCCAGCTCGTGGAGTTCGTGCAATCCGAGGTGGAGGTGGATGCCCGCGCCAAGCCTACCTCATCCACGCCCACGCACGATCTGGACGCGAGCAAGCGCGCGCGGGTGCGTAGTATATACCATTCCCCCTCGATGAGTGGCGATGCTGACCGTGTCACAGAGCCCGAGCGAGGACGAAGATGACGCGGTGGCTGAGGGGAAGGGGAAGGCCCCGCCGCACAAGCGCGCCCGCGTTCTTCCTGTGCTTCCCATTCCCATCCTTCGTCTACGTGACGATATCGACTGACTGAATGATGTCACAGAGCTCCCGCGAGGACGAAGATCACGGCGACGACGAAGTCGCTGAGGGGAAGGCGTCGCGCAAACACACGGTATGCCTCCCGATGTCCGCCGCAGCACCGCTCCTCGTCGTGGTTGATTAACTTCCTTCCTCGGCCAGGACGTCGACGCGGGGACATCCACATCCATCCAAATCCAAACCCAAGGCGAGGGCTCCTCTCCGTGAGCGAAGTAAGCCGCCATCCGTCTGGTTCGTGTATTCACTTCTCGCATCGCGTCGCATTGCAGACTGACTGAGGCTCGCTTTCTTTCTGTTATGTAGGACCGACGACCTGACCCCGTACGTTTCTTCTTTCTCTGTTCCGTTCTGTTCGCTGGTTTAACGTCGAGACTCCTCCTTCGCTCGACTCAAGGCCACCCTTCCTGTACGTCTCTAACCCTGCCTCCCCCTCCCTACTGCTTTCTTGTTCTGATCTGAGCTGTGCGTAGGGCTACCTATGCAACGCCTGCTGCTTCGAATTCACACACGACGAGCTAGAAGTTCACTTCTCCCACTCCGAGTCGGGATTGGATTCGGTGGGGTGCGAGGGGCTGGAGTATCGCAAACGCGAGCTGGCGGGGGTACCAGGTAAGAAATGGAGCCGAGAGGTCTTCGATTGGGATGGCAAGTAGATAGATTATGACGCATAGATGGGTGACTGCAGCTAGCTTGTGTTCCGTCAAAGCATGTTTTTGGTACTTCACACTAATAATCCAGAATGTTTTTAGTATGTCGAATCAAATAATTTAGACATAATGTTCTTGACGGCTGCGTTGTTTCCCGTCACTTCCACTTTCACCCCCGTCGCGATTGATTGCAGCGGACTGCAGCGCTAACTTAACATTGATCCCTCCCAATCCTCTAGTACTCCGAGTCAAACCCACCGCATGATCCCCATCTCCAGCATGGTGTAGCGGTAACAGATTGCCAGCTTGCCGGTTCAGTTGTCTTGTTCTCTGCAATGTGCATGTCTCGTCACCGACTACCAGAGTGCCAAATCTTCGTGCACTCGACTTTGCGTCGCGCCGGAGGACGTTGACTAGTAGTGCAACGGTTCCTATGTAGCCAATCCACTAAATGCCGCTGATCTCGACCGCCGGTGTTTTTTCTCTACTTTCCGCCTTCTTCCGAGCTCGAGTCCTTGCAGGATATGACATTCACAAATTTGAACTAAGCAGCCGCTGCCTTTAGCAACTTTGAAACCCCGACGACTGATTTCCGCACGTCACGCGTCACGCACGGCACTGATTTCCGCAAAGACTTAGATGGACGCGTCCCGGAAACGAAGAAGCCTGACGCGACGTATATGAGGTTCACCTTTGGCTGACTACTCCTCGTTCGCCCTGTGGGCGACGCATACCCTCGTTTTTCTTGACCACAATATGGTTCTCATCTCACGCCCACGCCAGACTCCGCAGGAGCGTGTCGAACAGCGTCGCAGAGAGAATCCAGCCCTGGATGCCATGCTCAATGAAAACCTCAATAATATCCACCACTTCGCACGGCTCCCTGCAGCCACCCTCGATGTCCACGAAATGCTGAAGAAGAGGTGGAGGGATTTCGCCAGTTGTCAGGACAAATTCCCCGACCTCCCCAGCGAAATCGAGCCGGGTATTCCAAAAGATTCCATTCCCCAAGGTACGTGGCGAGACTGTCTGCCATTACAGTAACAGCGCTGACATGAATGATGAATCCCAGGCGCTATCAAATATTTCTTACTACATCTGGGGGCATCCATAGACGGAGAGTTCGACTCCGAGTCCAAAGCGACGGTCATCCAGGATCTACGGACTCTCGTCGCCTGTCTCATGCGATATGCCTCGATCCACATCCCCCGTCCCCTCGTGACCCACCTCGTGGAGTTCGTGCAATCCGAGGAGGTAAAGGCACTGTTGACGAGCATCCGCGCCGAGCCTATCGCATCCACGCACGATCTGGACGCAAGCAAGCGCGCGCGGGTGCGTATGCATACCATCCCTTCGAGGAGTGACGATGTTGAATGACCGATGCCGCAGAGCTACAGCGAGGACGAAGCTGGCAACGCCGACCAGAGTACGGGGAAGGGGAAGGCCTCGTCGCGCAAGCGCGCCCGTGCTCTTGCCGTGCGTCCTATCCTTCGTGAGTGACGATACGACTGACCGACCTCATAGAGCCCGAGCGAGGACGAAGATCGCGACGACAAGGGGAAGGGGAAGGCCTCGTCGCACACGCACACGGTTTGACTCCATGTACGCCTCTTCTCGTCGTGCTTGATTGACTTCTTCGGGCAGGACCACGATCCTGCGGCGGGGACGTCGAAGTCGAGGGCCCCTCCGCGTGAGCGAAGTCAAGCCGCCATCCGGCTGTCGTCCATTCATTCCATCTACATACCACTTCTCTTCTCTTCTCGCATTTCGAATTCCGCTGACGCTCGCTTTCTGTTATGTATGATAGGACCACAGACCCGATCCCGTACGTTCTGTTCCGTTCGCCGTTTTCCGCCCGGGCTAACGTCGAGACTGCTCGCTCAACTCAAGTCCACTCTGCCTGTACGTTTTCTAATTCCCTACTTCTTCTACCTTCTACCGCTTGCCTGGTCTGAGCTGTGCGTGCTTGTCTAGGGCTACCTCTGTAACACCTGCTGCTTCGAATTCACGCGCTCTGAGTTGGAGCTTCATTTCTCCCACTCCGAGTCGCGGGTATCGGATTCGGAGTGCGAGGGGTGCGAGGGGCGTCAGTATAGGAGGCGCGACCTCGCGGGGGTACCTGGCAAGAAATGGAGTCGGGAGGTTTTCGATTGGGATGGTGAGTAGATTTTGATAGATGAATAGTAGAATGACTGCTAGCTGGCTTGTGTTCCTTC
>JARJCV010000562.1:0-20841 GCA_029281435.1 Mycena haematopus
ACAATTTTTTCCTACCTCGTCAAAGCCCTGGAGTCGATATTATTTCCTTCTCGCCTTCCTGCCGTAAAAAATGTTCCGCCCTCCGCCTATCTTGACCTATGTGGACGCCGTATCTGAGTCGTATACTTATACTTCAAGTTGTGCTTGTGCGATATCTTTATGTACTGCACCCACCCCGACGCCCATGTTCTGTACTTCTTGATCTCCGCGACACCAGGCAGGTAAGCAGTCAATCTTTTTTCAACTCCGAATGCCGATGCCATCACATCAGCCCGAGGTGTGAGGAGCAAAATCGCGCAATGTTGGCGAGCATTACTAACGCAGCGCGAGATAGGAGATTACGGCCGACTATAGCTAGCTATTGGTGAGGCTTCCGCGAATCGAGGAGTGGTGCCGGCCGTGGTGCTTGCGAGATATCGATATTCTTTAGTAGCGCTGTAAAGTACATACCGGCATTGATCATCAGTGCAGGTACTGTACCTACACCAGCTCCACTGTAGATCGGTGAGTAAGTCGGGGGACTGGAGCTCGAGATGAAATGCGGTCCGACGCCCGACTCCGAGCGAGAATTCGACACCCACAAGTCGAAAACAGAAATTTTTGGTTTGTTTTTGGCGACCGTCGGGCAAAAACGTGAGACGATAGAACCTCTGTCGAGAGCGCTGACAGCAGAGCAGAGATAACGGGTTTACGGTAGGGTTCGAGTTAAGCGAAATGAAATTCTCGAGTGATTGTGAAGACGTCGTGGAGACAGCGGATCGGAGTCGTGGTTGCGATACGAGCTATGTGTGATAGTCCTCGAGCCCGGCCGCGGCGAGATACCTGTCGTCTGTCGTTAGAAAAGGAAGCAAAAAGGCAGCGCGGATCCCTGAAGAGACCTAAGTGAGCCGTGTAAGCATCATAACGGAATCTCAAGTTCAATCAGAGATACCAACACACCAACACCAAGGACAGGAACAGGATTCAATTTCCCCTGGGAGACGCAGACGAAGGCCTTCTTCACTGTGGTGTAACTGTGGATGGTGTAAGTACCAGTCGGCGGTGATCGTGGACTCCGAGCCAGAGATAAGAGACCGTGGCGAAATGAATTCTAGCTCAAGTTGATTTTGGGTCCTGGGATGGGAATGTGGAAGTTCGAATTCTCGTCCCGCTGCGAAAGGAAAGGAGGAGGGAGCACTGTTCGGCCGAGTTCGGAGTTCGGACAGACGGACGACGCATAAAAATATGCCGACGCCGACTCCAATGCCAGCAACGAGAGGTAAGTAACGTAAAGATAAGGATGAAGGCTTCCAGTTCCCAGGCACGGTGCTGAATAACCCTACCGCCAACTACCGGACTCGGCGCAGAATTCTGTGTGTGTAGGATTCTCGAGACACGCATCGAATGGATTTTTCTTCCTCTCCAGCTCTTCGTCAATAAACTAAACATTACATATTCACAGCACACAAACGGATACCGCCGTCGGCACCGACGTCTGAAACCGAAACGTAAAACCGGGATTGTCGCTCCGACGTGCTGTCAGTGTCAATCGATCGATCAGGTTAAGCTGTGCAGGTTGATTGCCGGACCGACAGGGGCAGGGGCGAGTTGGACGAATATTTTCGGTGGAGGAAGGAGGGGGAGGGGGAGGTAGGAGATTTAGGGTTAAAGTGGAGGTAAGTATAATAGTGGGGGAAGATGGGGTTACGAACTGGCGTTGTTGAGCTGAAATACTTCGAGGTTCCTGTGCACGGTTGGAATACCAAGGTCCAAGCGTGCAGGGGTATGTTATTAGATTTGGAAACACAATAATAACGACTCGGAAATAAGTGTTTCCCGCTTCAAGCTTCAAGGGTGAGTTTATTCGGAGCGGAATCCACACCATCTCCGGAGAACGCGAGAAGAGAATTCTTTTTTGTACTCTTTTCGAATTCTCATCGTCTCCGATCCTCGCATTCCGTACAGTGAGGAATGGAGTCGGAGTCGGAGGTCGGGACGGCACTGCATTATTAGAGGACTTGTGTATGTTGTATTTTTATTTTTCACGGCAGCGCTCACGGCAGCACCGAAGTTATATATAACGAGGTACGAGCGTCCTGTCTGTCTACGAGAGGCTACTCGGATCGACGTGTCAAGTTGTATAAAAATGGCGTTGCCGAGAGCGAGTTTTTTTTTGTTAGGTTTGGAATGATGTGTGGAATGGAATGGAACGTAAGAGCGGCAGAGGCCAATCGATCTTCGACCAAGCTGAGGAATCGGACTCGCCGACGAACGTAGACACAAAACGGACGTAGGCACCAACAGTTTGAAGCTGTGCAGTCTCACCCTTGAGCTTGATTGCCGGAGGGGAGAGGGGGCTTTTGGTTCAAGTTCGTTTTGAACATTTACGATGAGGCGGGTTTGTGATGAACCTTGAGTAGGTGTTGATTTGACCCGGACTGGTCCAACGGAAGGAATATATTATTGGGTAAGTATGCAGCAACGGTGAGTGAACCGTTTATTTTCCTCTCTTCTTGACGGCCCACGAAATAATCTTCATCGTGGTCTGATTTGTATTTGGATCCGATATCGAGCCCGCGCGTCCAGGTCGCCATCGAAATAAATACTGTACACGGTCCTCAGTTCGCCATTTGAACAGCGGGGTGGTGCGCAGCGAAAACAGTTCAAAATATATATTTAATTTGAACGTCTGAACGCGATGTTCCCTTTCCTTTCATTCGTACCTCCCACTGTACTTACCTCCCCCACCCTCCGTGGGACAAGGTGCGACGTCGAGTCTCACAGCGAGAAAGAATTCTCGCCCGTCGGGCAAATCCGTGTAAGTTGAAGATACTCACACTCAGTACTGTTGAGAATGAGAGATAACGGGTTGTACCGCGATAAGTAAGTGCTTAAGTGAGCTTCGTACCACTGGCAGGATCACTCCGCGGGGAATGCTGGTGAACATAGAAAGGAAGGAAGGAAGGCATGCGCAGGAAGGAAGTAGGAAAGGCAGCGTGGAATCCCGACGGAATTTCAATCAGTCAAGTATGTAGGTGAATGTGAATGACTTACACGGCGCACTCATGCAGATAGATAGATAGGTGGGTGGTTGGGAGAGATGGATGAGGGTTGTGTAAGTGAAATTCAATCTGCCAGTGTAGCGAGTACTTTGCAATTGGCCATTGCGGCAGTTTGGTTTGGGAGATGTAGTGAAGACCGGTCCGTGAGGGTATTTGAATTCGTTTTTGTACATGCAGACGGCTTGGGTAGCGCTGGAGGTAAGCCTGGAGGAGGTAAGAAAGCGTGCCAGAAATTAGAATGCCTACAAGGAAGAGTGTAATTTGATACGGATACATATGTACGCATAAATTAACACAGGGAGCTCGGTGATGACGGCGAGGGTGTACGCTGTAGCTTGGTGATCACTCTAGGCCTCTATAGAACCACCTAATCAAAGTCGATCATTGAATTGATCTACCAACCACTCACCGTATGTATCGCTGCGTAACCCTCAGCGTACAACAGCCTACAAAAGCTAGTGGGCCCACGTCAATAATATACCTCCTCCTCCTCCTACCACCCAACCTATCCTTCCTTCCTTCCCAAAAACGATAAATCAATAAATCACCCAACCACTCAATCAAAGCCCCCACCCAACCAGCCCTATCTCAGCCTCGTTCGGTCGGCAATCAACCGAGTGATAAGCGTTGCGTGGGAAAAGCCCTTGATTCTGGTGTGGTTAGCCTGATATGGAAGGTATTTGGAAGAGGGCGCGATTATCGATCGTTTTCGGTAGATCATGCAAGACATGAGGCGCGTTTCGGGGCGGGGCCGTTTAGGCGGGGCCGGGGAGTGTGGGATTGGGTGTAGAGATGAGAAGAAGACGGTTTTTTGTAAGGAGGGATGGGGGTACCTTGGGCGACGCGCGCGGACGGATGGGGTGTTTTGTTTATGCAGACGAGTTACAAAGAAAAGAAGATACAAAGAAAAAAGAGAATGCAGGGCGAACGTGCGACTGGGAGACGATGAGAAAGGTTAGTAAGCCTAAGGGTGACGCGGGTGCGGTTGGTCGGAGGTCGGGACGATGCATGCGCTTGGTTGCGATTAATTGGAGGGTGGGCTGTATTGGGTTAATGATTGATATGCCAGGCAGGAAAGCATCCTGAGTGTAAATTGGGTTTAATATAGATTGCGAGTGAGTTTGTAGAGTGAAGATACGAAGATTCTCGAAGTCGATTGTCGCGCCGACATCCGAGGCCGAGGCAGACGGCGTTATCTGTGTCGGTGGATATGTCGCGAAGAACTGATAGGCATGCGAAGGACCTCGGCGTTGAGCCCAGAAGCGCCACGTCCAAATCGGGAATGGGAGATCTGATCTCCTGTGGAGCGTCAAAAATGAGAACGATAACCACTGGTTGGTGTCCCACTGCACGTCGAAAATGCCCTACGCGCCGCCTGGAGTCATTGCGCTGCCCCCGCCGCCAGAGCCGCCCGCCCACCACGCCCACCACCACGCGCGGCCCGGACACCGGCGCAGCTACACCTTCGCGGTGGACGACCCGCGCGCTGGCCCGGGCGCGTTCGCGAGCATGGGCGTCCTGCCGAGACGGTCCCATTCGCATTCGAACGGCGCCAGCCCGCGCAAGTTCCACTTCCGCGGCGAGGTCGACAACGACGACAGCTCCAGCTCGAGCGACGAGGTCCAGCGCGACGAGGTCCAGCGCGACAACGACGACGACGACGCCTCGCCGCCGCCGCTCAAACTACGCCCCACGCCCGCGTTCCGCCTCACGCCCCCCAGCGCGCTCCACCCCGTGCCCTTCCCCCGCTCCTCCCTGTCGCCCTCCTCCCCCTTGCCCAGCCCCGGCCACTTCCCCGTGCGCCCCTCCGCGCCCGCGCGCACCTCCAGCACCCCCGTCATCCTCCTCTCCAACGGCAAGCCGCTCAAGTCGTCCCTCAAGTCGTCCAGCAGCGCCCCCCACGTGCCGAGCCACCACCTGCGCGCCCGCAGCGCCCCCAGCACGCCGTCTCTGGCCTCCTCGTCGTCGTCGCCCGGCTCCCCGACGCATTCGATCATGTCGCCCGGCGGCACCCCCAAGGCGGTGCACTTCCCCGCCCCCGATGCGGGGCTCGAGGACGTCCGCCTCTTCAAGCGCTCCGCCCGCCCCGCGTCGGTGTCGTTCCCGCTCTCGTTTGAGGACGAGACCGAGACTGAAACTGAAACCGATCGCGAGGCCCCGCGCATCGCGATTTGGGGCGGGAATGCGTATCCCTTCCCCAATGTCGCTACGAAAGGGAGGAGCCCGCTCAACCCCGCCGCGAAGAAAAGGCCGCAAGAATGGCGGTACGTCCTCGACGCGCCGGGCGTGCCCCGCAACCCGGATGCGGGGAGCATGGTGTGGCTCGAGGCGTTGCGGATTGAGGTGAGCCTGCCTCAATTACCTACATAAAACTAACTAACCAACCTACAGGACTCCCCCACCCCCTCCCCCGAGCTCACGCTGCACGGCACCCTCCTCGCCCGCAACGCCGCCTTCGAGAAACACGTCTTTGTGCGGTTCACGCTGGATGGGTGGTGCACGACGAGCGAGGTGGGCGCGCGGTATGTCGGGGGGCGGCGTCGCCTTTCCCGTTGGCTTCATATGGGGACCGCATAGAGCAGGAAGGGCACGGGGAAAAACACGAGGCAGAGGAGGAGGAGCCGGGCCCGGGGTGGGACCGCTTCGCGTTTAGTATTCGGTTGACGGATTATGCGCATTCTGGTGCGTTTCGTTTTGCCTCTCTTTTGTTCGCTGCTCTGCTTGCTTTGCTTTCTCTCCCGCCCTCGTGGTTTCCTTTTTTGGCGGACCGACTTTGAAGGGAGCGAGCGACAGGATCCAAGGCAGCGAGCGACAGGACTCGGCGGGGCGGTCCTCCTTGCTACTTACTGCCTACGCCTACTTGCGATTACTTGCCTGCTTCCGTGCCTACTCCCTCCCCTCCTGATCCCCGCTCCCTCTCAGTACTCCCTGCATTATCCCATCTCTCTTGTCTTTAATTGTCCCTTCCTTTTTTCCTTTCCCCCCTTCTCCTCTCCTCCCGCTCACTACTCTCCCTGCTCCCTCCTTCTACTCTCACTCTCGTACTCGCTTTCTGCTCCCTACCTTCCCTGCTCCTTCCCCTACCTCCCTTTCGCTCTCTCCCTGCCCCCTCGCTCTCCCTACTCCCTGCTCCCTACTCGCTCACCCTACCCGCTCTCTCCCTCCCACCCGCTCCCTTCTCTCCCTCCCACCCGCTCCCTCGCTTTCCCCACCTTGCTCTCCCTTCCTTCTTCTTCTTTTGTTTCCTTTCCAGGGCGAGCGATTTCATTCGCAGGGTTACTCCTATCATTCGTGGCCTATGCCTACATCGCTACCCTCCTTTCCCACCTCCCTGCTGCCCGCCTCTCTCTGCTCTATACCTCGATACTAACACCCCCCCAGCCACCTCCCCCGAAGACCGCACCCCCTCGGGCCTCGGCCGCGGCCTCGAAGGCCGCACGCTCGTCCTCGTCGCGCGCTTCTTCGCGCCGTGGGTACGGGCAGGCGGCGTCGCGCCGTATGCGTGGTGTGCGCCTCCGCCTTCCCACTCCTCCGCTCCCAACACTGCTTCATCCCCCAACTCCCACGAAGGACAAGACGGGCAAGGAACGCAAGAGCGGTGGACCCCCGCCACGGACGTCTCGCCGTCGGGCCGGCCCTGGATCGGCACCGGCGGGGGCGGGGGCGGCGGGGAGTGGTGGGATAATAATGGGGGGCGGAATTATGAGGTTGGGTTTCGGTGTGTTCCCACTGCGCAGGGGGGGACGGCGGCGGCGGCGGCGCACGAGGGGAAGGAAGGGAAGCAGCACGAGGGGAAGGAAGGGAAGCAGCAGACGAATGTTATCCCGTTCCCGAGTACGAGCAGCGAGGAGGCGACGACGCCGACTCTGACCGCGACGACGCCTACGCTGTCGACCCCCACCCCAACGCTATCGACCCCCACCCCAACGCTATCGATATCGACGACCACGGCACCGGCAACGGCCCAGGCGGCTCCTGCGTCGCCACCGACGATCCCCCCGCCGCCGCCCCCGCGCACGGCGCACGCGCAGGCGCTCGCTGCGAAGCTGGGGAGGTTGAGGTTGCGGAACTACGCCGCGCCGGCGACGGGTGGGGGGCGGGCGGTGTCGTTCCCTGGGGTGGGGACGCCGCCTCTTCCGGCTGCGAGTGCGGGTGCGGTGGAGAAGAAGGAGACGGGTGGTGTGGGGGAGAAGGAGAAAATTGCGGAGGATGGGCCGGAGGCGGGGGAGCAGAAGGAGACGGATGCGAAGGAAAAAACAGAGCAGGTGAAGCAAGAGGAGACGGCCACGAGCGGCGCGGTAGGCCTGTATTGGCCCTGGGGGCGTGCCCCTGCTGCCCCAGCCCCTTCTTCTGCTCCTACATCTGCTCCACCCCACCAAGCCCACCACCAAGCCGAAGTCGCACTCGAGACCGAAACCGAAACCGACGCCCGCCCGCCCTCCCTCTCCTTCTCCTTCTCCTCGCACTCCTCCTCCTCGTCCGAAACCGAAGACGAGGAAAACGAGAACGAAGGCGAGCTGACGCCGCCGACGAGCCCGCTGGGTGCGAGGGGGCTGTTGGTTGTTATCGAATCGGAGGGGGAGGTTGTCGGGGGCGAGGGGGTTCGTATTAGCAAAGTCGGGGGTGGTATTGGGGGTGAGGTGGAGGCGAAGGCAATAGAGGCGAAGGAGCTGGAGAATGGGGGAGAGAAGACGGAAAGCGTGGAGCCTCAAGACGTCCCCCTGCCCGCGTCCCCGCCGTCCGGTGCCGGTGCGAGCGCGAGCGCGCCCGCGTCGTCGTCTTCGAGCTTGTACAAGGCGTTTGTGAGGCAGTGGTGTTTTGCGGGGGCGGGGAGTCCGGGTGCGGGTGCGGGTGCGAACGGGTCGGGGATGGTTGGGGCGGGGGCTGGTGTGGGGTTGCTGGGCGTTCGGTGAACTCGTTGGTGCTTCGGTGAATGATGCAAGCAGGGAGGGGGAGGAAGAAGATGACCACGACGACGACGACGACGATGAAAAACGAAAGAGACGAGTACGACGCGCGCGCGCGCACGTATGGGGCGCATCGAATAAAACCAAAAACGCAAACAAAATGGACATGACCCACACTCATTCACAACATAACCCAAAAGGCGTCCGTCGCGACGACGGCGACGGCGACCAACCAGCTCGACCTCGACCTCGAGTCGCTCTCGAGCCTATCTCGACCTCGGCTTGACGTCCCTACCTCGCCTGGCTAACGAATGTCCCTTATCCCTCATATGGCTGGCCCTCCTCGGAATGGACGAGGTACGCCTTCCGCTGTTGTTCGTACCAACGGTCGTTACTTATCTCGCTCCTCTTTTCAGGTCCCTGCTCGATTTTTCTCATTCGCTCACTGTGTACTTGTACCTGTGCCTTCGGTCCTCCGCACCCACCACCACCAATTCCCCACACCCACCACCACCAATTCCCCAGCCCACCAATCCACCACCCACCCATCTCGGTTTTTATCTTATCTCTCATATGCATATGTACACCATTCATCTCCATCCCCATCTCCGAGGGCGACGACGACGTGTACGATACGATACGATACAGCGGTACTTTGGCGTGATTCTTTCTATCCATCCATCATCACACATTCTTCCACCCACCCACCTACCCATTTTTTCTCCCGCCCACCCATTTTCTCACCGCCACGCACACGGTGATCGCGATCTTCTTCCTTTCTTCCTCATACATACATACAAGCGTGCTGCTGCTACTACTACACAGACACGGACACAGATTTAGACAGACAAACAGACGGGCGGACAGCGTACAGTACAGTATAACCGCACGCTCGCCCCATACATACATACACCGCATACTAGTACGAATTCATTCGCACTTGATTTTGATTTCAATTTCGATTGCGCCATCACGTAGATTTTCTTAAACTTATTCCATCCATCCATTCGTTCGTTCCTTGTAATAAAAAGGTGCATGTATTTTAGGACGATATAGAGTTACATAGATACGTAGATGCGTTTAGCGCTATAGATGCCGGAATAGAATCTTTTTGTGTTTTCTTTTTTGGGGGATTTCAAATTCGGAAATTGGGAAGCAGCTTGACGTTTAGGAACGAGGTGATCTGCATCTGCAGCCCTTGTGAGATGTGGAGTCGGGTAGCTAGCTGCGCTGTTCGAGAAGGCGATGGAAGGATGGATGGATGAATACCAGAAGAGCGTACTTAGGAACCAAAGAGAGTCGTCATTTGTGACGCGTCGGGAGCACAGCTTTAGGAGGAAGAACACCGTCGGCAAACAAGCGCGGTCGTGATAAGATTGATTGAAGGCGGACGTGATAGGCGTCGGCAAAAAAGGAAGATATGAGTGGCGTGCAGCGCGTTGATTCAAGAGTCCGGAATGCATATGGTAAGTTGCTTTGGCATCTCGAGCGGCATATAGTAAGTCGGTTGCAGTTTTGCATGCATCTCGCCGACGCGGATCGGACGAAGGGAAGGCAAGGGAAGGGAAGTAAAAGTGTGGGTGGGCGTAGCTTGATTTTGATTTTGAGCTTCCAGTCAAATATGTGGATGAGTGATGGACAGAGGACGAAGCGAAGGCTGAGGATCCCGGCGTCGACGAGGAAGGACCGCGTAAATGAAACTTGGGGGCCGGGAGCGGGCGCTCCGTGCAGGATTGCGTTTTGCTGCATCGTGTCCCGAGAAATGGGGAAGGGAGGGGGTGAATGGGGAAAAAGCATACGCGAGGAAGCTGGATATATGAGAGCGAGCTGTGGAGTGAGTGGGAAGTCGGTGAAGATAAGGGTGGCGAGGGCGCGTCATTCATGACGTTGGTGGGAGGACGTGCGACGCGTCGCGCGCGCGAATTCGATGGTTGGGACATGTATCAGATTCCGCTGGTGAAGGAAGACAGATGAGGTTGGTGGGGAAATGAATGGATGGATGAGGAAACATAGGACATGGATTTCGGCTGGATTGAGGGAAGGGTACAGAAAGTAGGAAGAGGAAGCGTCAGCCGCCAGCAGGTGGGTAGGTAGGTATCTTCCGGCGCGGTGCAGGAGTGGGCGTAAGGAGGACCTGCGTCGTGGAATATTAACTCGCCAACAGTTTGGTATGCGTGCCTTGGTATCAAAGAACTGGAATTGAAATTGTATTGGTGCGCCGAGCGGGATTTGGTTAGCAGTGATAAAGCCAGTCTTAACCACAAAAAGCGAACATGAGTATTGGCCAAATATACTTTCAGAAGACAGTTCCAGAATCGAGCTATGCCCATCCCTAGGATGGCAGATGCGCAGAGATATCAGCAGTGATCGTCGAAAAGGGATTGGATGGCGGTGGTCAAAGTCTTAGTGGACAGCCAGCCAAGGCAGTCGAGACTTCGCGCGTGCGAGTGCGAGTGCTTCAAGTTGGTCTGAAAATGGTAAAGAGCGGCGCAAAGACGATGATATGGTAAATGTCGGGAATATCTGCAGGGTTGGTGCCAGAGCAGCGGTGCGGGTACTTTGCGCGTCTATCAAGAAGTGTCGCATTTCCCAGTCGCCGCAAGTATATACAGAAGATCTTCGAGGCGGCTCCGTGGTTTCTGGTGAGAAAGACAAGGTATTTTGGTGGACATTGTAATAGACCAGCCCAATCTCGCCCAGCGCCTCGGACATTCGACGCTTCAGCGAGACTATCAGCCGCCGCCATCCCATTCGTAGAAGGCTAAAGTGCCCGATTGGAGGGCATGATGCGCGATTCTAGAGCGGGCACCGAAGTTACTCAAGCCTCGCAGAGCCTCGCGCGAACGACCGTGGGGTGGGCTTTGATATACATTTCGGATTGGCCTTCCCGACGGGGAGAATTCATTGGGCAGATTGTGGCGCACAGAAGTGACGAAGAACTGGACTGGGCGACTACAGCCTGGCCTTTGTCTAACTTGGAGGAGTTTTGTTGACGGTTGATGTCCTGATTGAAACCGGAAGAAATCGGTTACAACAGTTCGGCCGGGTCCGTAATCCCGAGCCATCATCCCGTTTCCACCCGACTCAGCACCCTCAGCGAATATTTCGTGTGAACTGTGAACAGGTTGTCTTTCAGACCTGAGGTATACATGAATCCCAGATTTCCGTATCTGTATTCCTTCCATCCCTCGGACCCTTCCCGAGATTATGTCTCGAAAAGTGTATCGTTGGCACGCCCGTGCGCCTCTCAAAGTTGAAAACCTAATGTGTTATTTATTTTGCTTCACCGGCAGCGCTAAACACTCCGCATGACGGAACCACTGGAAACCACCTTGGACGCTCATCTTCAATTTATGTACACGAATAAAGCTTAAGTGCTCTGGTGATAGCCACACGTCAGTACAGCTAAGTTGAAGAAAGAAAGCCAAGAAACTCATTGGCAGCAGTGGGACCGCCATCGTGACATATAAAGCTCGAGAGTCCTGAGTCTAGGCTGAAGAACCACGACGAACCTCGCAGTACTGCGACCGTAGGATATCTGAATAATGGTCAACATGCCAGGTCCACAAAATCTTTCCTTGAAATATTGGTTCGTCCAAGATTTGGATGCTTTCGATACCCAAAATATTAATTGTACGATCGCTCTTTGGTGATTTCAGAATGGAAAGCTAATGTTGCAGTGCAACTTTTGACTGGAATAATTGCGACGCCGATTTTTGTCGCGGTGCCGTGCAATCGTTGCGAAGTCAGCTGCTCCAGTGCTACGTCCAAATTTTGCTTCCGAAGGCGTTACATACGCACGTTTGACGGCCAATTTGTCCTCATCCAGCGGGACTCGCCCAAGAGAAGGTTTCTTTGTCGAGTTTGAACGTTCGGCACGAGCGGCAGCGGTCACTTGCAGCTATCTGATAACGACGATAAGTGGCAGAAGCAGAGATAAGATGACGATAAGATAGAAGGCTGATTGCACGAAGATTGTGTGGAAGATTGTGTGGACAAGGATTGAACCAGGTTATGCAAGTAAATCGGTCCAAGCGTCGGTTACTAGGATCGATTTGGAAATGGTCTTGGATCAACGAATCTCGAATTTTTGTTTGCGACGCGGTGAAAAGACGAGACACGAGAGGGATTTTCGACAGAAGATTCCGCGCTGGCAGTTGCACCGGTCCACAAAAATAGATAGTTACTGGATTTAAGAGATCTGTCCCACAGCAATTAGATAGCCACGCAGTTAAATAGCAGAGATTATCAGATACCAGTTTCAGAATCGGAGTGCTTGCTTTGAATTCCTCCTGCTAGTACTCAACGCGGAAAAAAATGCCGCCAGCATACGACTACCATGACTCTATGATCGTCGGGCACGGTGAGTAATTTCTTTACTGTCTGTGAAAACTCATCTTGATTATTTTGCAAAGCGGTTCTCGTATCGTTGGCTACACTGTTCACAGCCCCAGCCGCCATCTTGATCGGGCGGTACTTTCGGTCGCGCAGCTGGTGGTTCAAAGTGCACGTCACGCTCCAGACGTTGACCGCCATCTTCATCGTGGCGGGGACCATCGTGAGCCTCGTCGCAGTGGACCACAACGGCAACGGCACTCAGCTCGTCGGCCGCCTCAAAGACCCGCACCACGACCTCGGCCTCTCAATTCTCATTCTATTCCTGTTGCAGTTCGTCATCGGCGTGGGCGCGCACTTCACGCACTCCGCCGGACATACGAAGGGCAGCGCCTTCCCGACGCTCACGACGCCCAAGAATCCGCTCCGCCACGTCCACGTCGTGTTCGGAATGGTTACAACTGCGCTGCTATATGCGGGGGTAAAGACTGGGATGGACGAGTGGGACAACGTCGCCGACAGCGGCACGCGCGTCCCCAAGGGCATTCGCATCGCCTACTGGACGCTTTTTGGGCTCGCCATCGCGGCATACCTTTTCGGCTGGATCTTGGAGCCTATCCGCGGTGGAAGGCAGCAGGGTTCCGTCGACGCTGGAAGTACGGAAAAGGTGCAGGAATGACGAGACTGGTAGTAGGGTCATAACGTCCAATCGGTTACGAGTTTCGTTCGGGTCTTTGTGTCTGTCGATGTCAAATTTCGTGTGTGATGTTGCGGAGCAAATTAGAGCAGCTACAAAGAGATTTGAAAGCACCTATATAGTAACAGTTCCGGCGCAGTAATAGAGTGCCCGACTCAGATTGCCCGGAAGAGCCGGTATGAAAGGTCCGACTGTGGAGAGCAGTCAGAAATTCAGACAATTTCGACAAAGACAATAAGAGCCTGAATTTGCAGTCCGCGACCCAACGTGATTAATCCCTCGGCAGGGCCAAATGCCCCTTGGTCTTTGGTTAAGCACATCTACATCCTTCGTCGAAGCGTATCCGTCGACTGCCTCTCCTAAGCAGCAGCGTATGTCCCGGGGCCGCCATGTTCGAGAAGAGCTTGGCAGTCGCAGGAATGTGTCCCAGGAGCAAGATGCGTTCGAAAGTGCTTTTTGTGAACGTCCGTTGTCCAGGTCAATCAAAAAATCAGGTACTTCTTCAGCTTGCCCCTCGTTGCTCCTTCTTATGTCCTTGTAGCACAGGTAGCATAAATGCTTGGAACGTAAGTGTGTTGTCCGCATGGGATTCATAGTTGATAACGGTGAGCGACTCGGAGGACGAACGCTTGACACTTGCGACTCCAAGGGCCAAGGCTGCGAGGTGTACGAAGGGCTGGTACATGGGACCTGCACGGCTATAGACACGCAGGGGCCGGCGACGAGCTTGCCCTTATTCGGAGCACCGTTGAGTTTGGCCCTTGTAATTTGAACTTTACAGTAAGTACTTAGCATGTCTATGGAGGGCGGCGGTTTTCAAGTTGAACAAAGAGCAGAAAAAGAGAGAACAGGGAGGGAGTATCTACCTGTAATTCCCCATTGAAATCTGAGGTAGAAAACCCCAAACTGGCCGATGTTGCGGTTGTTCGGGATGAAAAGCGGGATGTTCGGAACAACCCGACCATCAATGATTTTCTGGAGCCGTCCGGCACGAATTCAGCACGCGCACTTGCTCAAGATGCGGAGACTTGAAAATTGGTTCAAACAATTCTCGGGGAAAGTTTCAAGGGTCAAACTAATAGATGATTTAATTTTCGCAAGTGTTTCGAGACAGCTTCATAAAATTGTGGCACAACCGCCAAAGAGTAGACGGAAGAGGACAGAATTATACGTGTTCTCAGACGCCAGAGTAGTGCACAAGAGCCCTTGGTTCTTCGCGTACAAGTCATCCACAAGTTTGACCACTTCTGCCGGAAGTGGTCCTTCCTCACTGCACTCTTGTTAATTCCTGAGTGACGACGAGGAATTCTAACACGTACTTCCACTCGGGAGTCTGTTGGAGTCGTTCAACGGTGTTAGAACCTATGACTATCGCGTCGCCCTTTGGAAGCGTCCAATTTGGAGTGGTGCTGCAGCCAGCGGAACGCGACTTGCGGAAGAGAGAGACCGCGTTTGGCCTGAGGTATGTATACTCGCCAAAGTATATATATAAGATTGGGTTGTGGCAGAAGATACTCACTGCTCCATCACGCAGCTCCTGGGCGCCAGGAACCAAGACGCTGTATCGACCGACGTAGTACTGCGCAATCCAGGGGGATGCACTCGGATCGAATCTGGATCCCATCCTTGGCAGCCACACCGAGATCTTTGGCCAGCCAAGATGCTGCCTGCGAGAGGCGAGTACCGTAGAACCGAATGCCGAATTTCTTTAAAGCGGGCAACAGTCTGAGAAGCAATGTTGTGAAGTGTGAGCATCGGCAAAAGCGAAGAAACCCACTCCGTCTCTGCTTGACGTTCCAAAGCGTTGTAGACTCCCTGGTAGACAGTAGGTCGAACCCAGCCATTCTTGTCGGCAATGAAGTAGAACTCCGCAACCTAGCCGAAAATCAGGTCAGCGAGAATCTATTTGTAGTGAGTTTTGGATAGTGTGCGTACCTCCCAAGAAAAGAAATTGCTCAAACCAAACTCGCGGCTGGTTTCTCTCAAGTCAGCTAACAAGCCTAGGAAAGTAAAAGGTCGGTGAACGAACATCAAACCCTCTTTGTGCAGCTCATTGATTTCTCTGGCAATGTCCACGAATGGCACGGACCTGTCTGGAGCATGAAGGTATAGGACGTTGATCTTGTGGGGAGCCAGCGTTTCAACGCACGCCTTCACGGCGGTGCGCAGATTCTCGGGAGAGTGATCGCCCGGCTGAAGTGGGAAAATCCTAGGATCGGGATTCCTTCAATCTTCGCTCCCCCGCAAAAAAAAAAGTGGAAACTAACTTAGTATCGATATGTGCATCTTTAATATCGAGCTGAGCGAGTAATTGTTGGGACGTTCCCCCTGAATATAGTTTCGAGGTATCGATCGTCTTTCCGCCAGCTTTGACGAAGATGTCGACGAGCTCTTGACCCACGGTCTTGCTCGTGAGCCTGGCGCCCGGCGCGCCTTCCAGTCCAAAAGCACCGGTTCCCTGTCAAGTGTTCAGCGCAATGAGCTGCAAGTTGACCATGGCTCTCACTAAAATCAAAGGGACTTGAAGTGTCTTTGCCATTGGGTGCTTGTTGGTTGTGTTGTGAGCATGGATAACCGCTATTTAAGAGGTTTTGCCATTTTCCGGGGGATCGGGCGTTGACTTGTTTCCCGGAGGAGGAGGAGGAGGCCTAGGTAGGATCACGCAATATATTGGCAATGTATGCCAACTGTCCCGGAGAATCATACTGGAAACAGTGCAAACATATTCCCACTGGGCAAATATATCCCGAGTCGACCGGGGAATGCTTCGGATTTCCCGTCGGCTCACGTAACCAAGAGTATTCAGCTCGTTACTTTCGGCACGTGATCTAAGATAAACCATATCAGGAAATTACAAGATCAGATAAACCATATCTGGTAATCTGCCGAAAGCGCGAGCGAGCGAGCTGAATATTCACTTTATATAGCCGATGTGTACCAAGTAAGACCAATGCAAGTAAGTGCAAGTTCTGCACTAGTAAGTTTACTGCATGGGGTTGGCGATGAGGGCAGCTGGCCACGCAGGCGTGCCTGGCGTGTGGGGAGCATGGCTTTGCGTCTAGCCCCTGTCTTCAACATCAGTTTTGCATAGCGGAAATTGAATGCGGGTTCACGTTCAGCGCCCAGCCCCATCTTCCTTCCTTCCTTCCTTCCTTCCAGTGAGAAAGGCCTCGAGCCGGATAGAGCCGGAAAGAGACACATCGAGCCATCAACGTGCCAAGCAAAATCGATCAAATGCGTTCCAGCAGGATAGAGTGATATTGAGCGAGCACGAACTTCATCGAATATTCTGTCTTGTATATTGTACGACCACCGCATAATTTCCCCGGGCCCATTACCCGCGCGGTACTTGTGCTTTATCAAATTTCACAATTTGTTTCAATGTCGCACGTGCTTTACGATTTGGTTGATGTCGCCTCTTCTTCTGCCTCTCCCATGTCCCTCGCCTGCCCACTTCAAGCCAGTCCCTCCAGCTCACGAAACTCATGAGGCATTTTGCAAAAGGTTCAAGATACTTCTCCAAGGTCCTGTAGTCAAGACTCAATATCTGGGTGATCTCCGAGTCCTCCAAGGTCTCTGCACTCGCAAGCACGAAAACTTTACACTCAAGCTCAAGTCGGGCTCAATTCAAGCTTTGTGCTGCGCCCGAGCTCTCTCTGGGTACTTTGATGACTCTATCGCTGCTTCAAGAAGACTCAAGTTGGACCTGATTCTCAAGAACAGCCTCAAGCATCGCAAAATGACAGTGATGAGGACTATTCGACTCGGAGGACGGTGCTGAATGCGGGACAGTCGTGGGTGCCGGTGCATAACACCGGGGCGATACGCATTGGGAGTGTCTATGTAGTTCCTACATGCCTTTATATGAATTTCTTTCTCCCTCAAAACAGCCTTGAAAACAACGGGAATATGAGCAGGGGAATTCCCTGGAGCTATATTACATCATGTACGTATACCCTCGACGAGCCTCGATATCCCTCGACGGCTCTCAATATCTCATCAAATAGTATCGAGGGAGATCGATATATGCTCGAATTTATCGAGCCAGATCGAGGCAATCGATCCGGCTCTTTCTCGCTCGATCCGGCTCGAGGCCTTTCTCACTGGGAACGTTAACGTTCAGCGCTCCTGCGCGAATAACGCAATTCTTTTTTAATCCATTTTTGAGTCGTAGCTGAGGATGGCCATAAAGGGGATTTCGGTGTCTGTCCCCTATCGGCAAGGCTCGCTGAACGCAGACGTACCGCACTAGAAAATTCTAGCAAGACGGTGTAATGGATACATACAGGATTTCAAGAAATGTAATCAGCAAATTACACATACGATGTTCAAAGCAGCGAGTTGAAGGGACTTATTTAATCTTCAGCCAAATACCGATACTCGAACCGGAAATCGCTCTTTTTGCGTTGGCACCAAGAGCCCTCCCAGTCAAAGTAGACGTAGACGCCCTGCTCGTATTCCTCTGTTATCGCCTGCGGCTCAGAATGCCGTTGGAACCTTGAGAATAGGGTACTTGGGTGAATGTCCAGCGACGGGTACCATGCGGAACGCACCAGGTCAAGTACTTGACGTGAAAGCGCCATGACTGTCGCTTCAGCTCCTCCGCGGCTAGGTACTGCGGATATGATACCGGTAGGAAGTAGAATACGTAGAAGAGCGTCTCGACGTCGACGCGGAGTAGATTGCCGCGTTGTTAAGCATTGGGTGGGGCACCTGCGGGTAATATGGCGCCGTCTGGAAGGGGTTTCGAGGCATGTAGTACTTGGCCCTGCAGCCAGACGTTCGTCTGTCAGCAAGGGCAACTGGGTGCGGAGCAACTCCGCAGTGACGTACTTCACGGTGTCCTGAGGCTGGGGCATGCTGCGGAGTCCGCCCTCGAGATATTTGTTCAGTTGATCGACGTTCGTCATTCGTTGGCCCGCTGAAGTCAAGGGACATCGGAATATGAATGGGTTACAAAACGCAAGCAGCTACTCACCCGCTGTTTCGCGCGGTCGTACGGAAGGAGCAGATCGGCCACTCCCACTTCCGCGGCCGCTGCTACTCCGGGGGCGAATGAGCTCGGCGGGAGAGGTGCTGATGGAGTGTGGCCATTCGCTTGCCGGTGTCCGCCAATTGTTTGTGATGATGCCACGAGAGCGGCTAGCAGCTGCTCGTCCTGCGCGATCTTGACGCCGGGAGGGAACTGTGGGGCGTCGTCTGGGTCGTTCTCCTCTGGCGAGCTCTCCGTTTGGGATGGCCCTGGATTCGGTCGCTGATCACGTAGTGAGGTCTACGCTGCGGGAACAAATGAATTTTGATAGTCACCACAATAGACGGAGGTGATGATACTCGAGGAACGGACGAAGACGAGATAGAATCTGAAGGCAAAGATTGTAAAGAAGAGGAAAGTCGGTATGGGGGTAACACACCTTTTCGCGAGGCAAAAACACGCTGCGGAGAAGAAGTTGCCATAGGGCCACCGATAGAGCTTGGAACCGCCTCTGAAAGCGCAGGAGATTCGTAGAAGGAACTATCTCGCTCGTGGGATACCGATGCATATGAAGACATGGGGCTAGCAGCCGATGGATGTGTCATACTTGGTGATGAGGGGACTCCTACTGAGGATGGTGTGGGCGGTATTGCTGGTTGGGGCTGTACTGGTTTTGGTTTCGGAGGTGGTGGTGCAGGTGCGGCTTGCGGTAGTTGTGGCGGCGGTTGCTGCACGGCAGCCGAGTACTGTATCGGTGGATGCGTAGCTGGTGGTCGAGGAGCAGCCGGCTTTAGTATGCTCGCCATTGGCTGGACGACGAAATTCGGTGGTGGGACGGCTAGGAGGCGGAAATGAGCCACAATTAACGAAATCGACAGAAGGCAACGTGCCATCTGACTGTTCTGAGAAAAATCAGAATGAGGACCAACGTAGTACGCCAAAACTTACTTCTCAGCTGCAGTGTGGTAGCCTTCTTGAGTATTGGACTATCAGCACGCTTGCTAGTGTCTTCCGAGGCTTTCTTAGCTGGTGTTCGAGGCATGAGCTCTAGCATGGAGTGAGCGAGCTGTTGGTGGGCGCGAAGGAGTATTGACCTTCCATCGCAACTTCGGATTCATCACCGCTGTTGTTATCATCCAAACCACCCCGGAATTTCTCCTCTTCCTCGTCAAGGTTGAGTTCGTCATAGATTCCTTCGTATTCGGTAAAGTCTTCTTCCTAATCGACGTCGTCAATTTCCACTCCCAAAGTGCTTATAACACAACGGACCGCGTTAGTTTCCACGAAATAATGCACGTCTTCTTTGAGGGCGAGGACCTTCTCCGTCTCAAGCGACCCGTTATTGAGCAGTCGCAAGACGATCTCCAGACGGCTAATGTGCCATTTCCGCCGCACATTAAGGTGTTCAAGATCTTCCAGGCGTCCTGCAGTGGTGGATCCG
Organism: Mycena haematopus; assembly: GCA_029281435.1. Taxonomy (NCBI): domain Eukaryota; kingdom Fungi; phylum Basidiomycota; class Agaricomycetes; order Agaricales; family Mycenaceae; genus Mycena; species Mycena haematopus. Next base: position 19,394 of record JARJCV010000562.1, read on the forward strand.
GCTTTGACCTTCTTCTTGGCCGCGCCGTGCAGGCCCTCAATTTCTGCTTCGGCCTGTTCTACCTGTATTTGGAGTTTCTCGAGTTGTGTGTCCAGCCATTCTACCGCTTCAATCATCTCCTGCTCCTTTGGATCGAGCTTCACGGCCTCTCCGAGAGCGACATTTGAAAAGGCTTTCTTCTTCACCTCCTTCTCGCAGGCCTTGAATTTCTCCATTTGCTACGCGTCCAATGTCATGCGGGGAGTAAGAAGCATGCCACACACAGTGACTGACCGTCTCAATGAGTTTTCGGTTATCCAGCAACTGACTCTTGTCCTTGATGTCGCTGCTTGCGACCCAGCCTCTGATTTGGTCCCGAAGCCGCTGGAGTTTCTTTATTTGATTTTTCAGCGCCGACTCGAGCTTCTCTTTCTGAAAAGGTAGTAGTCGAGTTACAGCAACTGTACTAGTAGCAGCAGAGCTTTACCTGTGCCTGGTTAGTTGCGGACTGCATCTTGTCATATGTATTCTCGAAGAGTTCTACACCCTCGGCCACCTTCTTCAATGCTTGATCAATCTCGGCTGAACGCGTCGTTAGCTCGAATTCGTGCAAAAATCCAGATAGATACTTTGCAGCTTTCTTGCCGCCATAATTTTGCAACGCCCGCGGGAAGGACGAAAGGCTTGTGAAGCTGCTTGCTAATGTTAGAGATCGAAGTCGATAGCATTGATTGAAATCTTATCTTATCGCTGAACTATAAAGAGAAGAGGAAAACTCAGTGAACAAGTGTGCCATACGGAGAGTCGGAGAACAGGTAACTCACGAGACAGACGATATCGTCTATCGGAGCGAAGATGGCGCAAAGGTGTGGCTGTGCAACGCCCTTTCCCTCTTGCTCCCTCTTGCCACTTCCTCTCAGAATCCCGGTCTTCGACTAGGCTTCGTTTGTTCTGGATATTCCGCAGGTTGGTAAGTACTCCAGAACCAGCCCTCATTTTCTGTGTTGGTAATGACAGAATATAAGTAGGGAGCTCGAATAATCAAACCGCTCTCGCTTCGCCCGACACCGACCTCCGGATATATTTTCGTCTTGAATTCATACTCCACAGTATCTCGAACGGTTCTCACCTATGGCTCCTATCCACCAGAGCTTATAAGACTCATAGTCTTCGAAGTTGACGATATTCCTTCCCTGAAGGCATGCTCGCTTGCAGGACCGATATTTCGCGAGCCAAGCCAGCGTATCCTGCTTCGTTCGTTCAGGCTCAGTCAGAGCTCCAATTTCGTCGGAATTTGTACTCTCCTCGAGAATTCGCCCCACGTCGCAGCATACATCACTCGCCTTGAATTGAACCTGTCTTCCACCCATGCCCTGGTCTTCGACTTCGAGAACCTACAGCGGATCTTCAGTCATCTGATGAACGTGCGCTCGTGCACCATTTATTGGCTGAAAGCGTTCCAAACAGGA
>JARJCV010000563.1:0-20792 GCA_029281435.1 Mycena haematopus
GCGTCTGGCGACGCTACCTCGAAGGCGCGGATCCGCCGGTTGACGTTGTCACCGACCACAAGAATTTGGAGTATTTCTCGACCACTAAGCTCCTGACTCGCCGGCAAGCCCGGTGGTCGGAACTTCTTTCCGCTTTTAACTTCGTCCTTCGGTTCCGCCCCGGCCGTCTCGGTGGCAAGCCCGACGCTCTCACTAGACGATGGGACGTCTACCCGAAAGAGGGGGATAGTGGCTACGCCAGTGCAAATCCGCATAATTTCCGTCCGGTATTCACTCAGCATCAGCTTAATGCATCACTCCGCGCTTCGTCCCTTTACATTCCAGTTCTCCGCGCGGCCGAGCTGATAGATATTGAGCAGTTGCATACCGACATCCGAGACGCGCTTCCCGTCCGATCCTATTGCTTCACTTCACCTTAATTCCGACTCGGACCCGCGCTGGACCACTCATGACGGTTTACTCTACCACGACAGTCGCATTTGGGTTCCGGATTCCGGTCTCCTCCGGGTCCGCGTACTCCGCGATAAACACGATCATCCGCTTTCCGGACACTGGGGTCAGAACAAGACTCTAGCCATGGTTCGTCAAGAATACGTTTGGCCCGGTCTCCGGGAATTCGTCAAGAAGTATGTGCGTTCATGCATTAATTGTCGTCGTAACAAGTACGTCCATCACCGGCCGTACGGACTCCTTCGACAGCTTCCTATTCCCGAGCGGCCGTGGAACTCGATTTCCATGGACTTCATCGAACAGTTGCCGGAGTCCGACGGATTTACCACCGTCCTTGTAGTCGTGGATCGCCTTTCAAAAATGGCTCTATTCATCCCCACCGTCAACGAAATCACTTCCTCTGGTCTAGCCAACCTATTCGTCCTTCACGTTTTCTCTAAACACGGAGTCCCTAGCCATGTCACTTGCGACCGCGGCTCCGAATTCGTATCCCACTTCTTCCGCTCACTGGGTGAAGCGCTCGATATGCGTCTCCATTACACCGCCGGATATCATCCTTCCGCCGACGGACAGACAGAGCGCGTTAACCAAACTCTGGAGCAATACATCCGGATGTACTGCAACTATCAGCAGGACAACTGGGCTTCGCTGCTACCTCTCGGTGAATTCGCCTATAACAATACGCCTAATGCCACTACAGGCGTCTCTCCATTCTTCGCCAACAAGGGTTATCACCCGTCCATTTCCGTTCATCCCGAGCGCGACCTCGTCTCCGCCCGGGCCCGCGAGTTTGTTACCGATCTCGATGCTCTCCACCAAGAGCTACGGAAACAAATGGCCGCCGCTCAGGCTCGTTATCAGGGCCCGGCGGATGCGCGGAGAACACCGGACCCGAAGATCAATATAGGTGATCAAGTATTTATTGCCGAAGACGCGTTTAAGTTCGCAAAGCGGCGGCCGACCAAGAAGTTTTCCGAAACATTCTACGGTCCTTACGAAGTCATCGCCCAGCCCGGACCCGCATCCTTTACCGTTCGCCTTCCCCGCGACATGCGCCAGATTCACCCAGTCTTTCATATTTCTCAATTACAGGTTGGAGAACCTAACACCATTCCCGGCCGCGTTCAGCCGCCGCCTCCACCTGTCACTGTCGATGGCGAGCTCGAGTACGAGATCGCTGAGATACTATCCAGCAAGCTTGACCGGCGGCGGAAGCCGCCTTTGCTCTATCTCGTTCGCTGGCTCGGGTACGCCGGAACCGACGAGGAAACTCAATGGCTCCGCGCGGACGAGCTCGAACATGCAGACGAGCTTGTTTCGGATTTTCACGCCAAGTATCCACATCTTCCTGGCCCACTTTAACATTTCGGCGGCCGCGTGCGGCCGCTGCAGGGGTTTTTACGCAATGAAGGTCTTCTGAGCGTTTCCCCTTCTTACTTATTATTCTTTCTCTTTTCTTATCACTCATCATAAAGGCGCCAAGAAAATTATTGCCGAACCTTTAGGTTTGGCTCCTTACAAGAATTTCGTTAACCATCACTCGACCTAAAGCGGTAATGTGCTGTGCTTGTTTGTCCTTGTGTAGTCAATTGCACTGCCTCAAAAGTTGTCTCGACGCAAGTTCGCTATCCACGGTGGCGGTGCCGAAGTATTTGTCTCAGTGTTGAATGCACCGCCTCAAAGTTGTCTCGACGCAAGTTCACTAACCACGGTGGCGGTGCTCTGAGTATTTGGCTCAGCTTGCTAGCCCGAGTCGCCCGACTGCAATAGAAATTCAGATACTGACATCTCTGAGTTCCCTTCTAGGATGCCTCCTCCCCTTCAGCTCAGGATAATCTCAGCCAGACAAACCTTTTTCCTCTTAACTGAGACACTGTCACACAGCAAAAAAATTCAAGAAACATGGGGGCTGCCACTTGGGTTGATTTTAATCGTCCGAACATAAAAAGTACTATGAAAACTACTTACTCTGATCGTCCTCCAGAACTCTGGAAATGTCGAACAGTGTATTTAGATATTTCACTCGTACACTTAATCCGAATAATTGCTGTGCTACTATAAGTTATTGAAGGGACAACAAAGGGATGACAAAGGCAACGGGGGTAGGCCAGGCTTCTGCCTCCGTGTGTATGGCACTGTATGCGGACGGCTGGTGGCTTGGCTGAACAGGGACCCAAAAACTCCGGGACACGGGCGCGGTCATGCATGTGAGAGAATATCTTCGTGATAAAAGCGATGTCTTCGAGCGCGACAAAGTACGGGTGCAGCTCCGCGGGCTTGAGTTATCTGTAGATAAATAACACCTCGAACCGAAAAGTAGCTCACTTGAGACGATGCACTGCATAGCCCAGAACGACGACGCGGCGGCTCTCAGTGACCTACGGCTCGAGGGATATGGTCCTTGAGCTGCACGCATGTCGCGTCGCGTACGAAGTCGGCCAGTTTGTGTAGTCTATGAAATGAATACCAAGATGATACGAGGATGCGAGCAATCGAGCAATCAATCGAACCACATTTTTATATAAAGATACCGACTGTTCTCGGATGCTTCCATCCAGATTTCACTCTACGTGCTGTCGGAGAGTGTAGACCGAGTGTGTGCAGTATTGGTATCCCAGCGAGAGGAAATGCACCACAGGAAAAATCCGTGACACTGCGAGATAAAGCAGTTAACAAAATGAATAATAAGCGAGGACTCAGTGTGCATAACGTACATTTATTGAGTCTCACCCATACAGAGGACTGGGTCTGCAATATGTAAGAAAAAGGTGTTATGATCTTCGCACCGCTTACTCGTAAAACCAGGGTGTGAGGCCGCTCTCGTATACCAGCGCCTTCGTGATAGTCGCACTTCTGTGAATCAGTTTACAACCGTCGCGCGAAGTAAGGATGAAAAGAAACACGCATCTGTATACAGACTGTCAAGCCAATTGGGACGTCACTCGCGAAACTCCCCCGCCGCCTGCATCAGCTTCTGGCGCACCCACTCCCACTCCTCCACCATCCCGTCTTGTCCTCCATGACCAAGTTGCTCTTGGCTGTGCCTCATCTCCCAGCGATCCACTTTACGGCGCGATCGGCAGCACAGCGCGGCGGAAGAAAGTGTATGGATGTCGTTGTGATTGCCATACTTGTTTCTCGTTTGTCCTCGTGTGTGCGATATTGCGTACGCATCGCGACAGATCTGGACAACGGCGAAAGGCGGTCGATGACTACGTGGAGGTACAATGACATACAACGTTGCGGGGGTGTTGGATCCATGCTGTTCTTCGGCGGCGTAGGCCGCAGGATGTGCAGAAGATTGCGGACTTCTCTGAATGGGTAGAGGAGGTGGGAACTTGAAGACGGTGGTGAATTAAGCCAGAACTCAAGTAACCGTGGACATACACGCACCGGTGTTGACCTGAACTGCACGGAGTCGCTCCAGATTTGCATTATTTTAGAGGGTTGAGTGCTGGACGAAAGCAGACGTCCACGAGAGGCGCTTTCCACTTTACATGCGTCCTAACAGGAAGAGCCGGTCGAGCAGCAAGGATTAGAGCTTTTCAAAGACTTACAGCTAGGTTTCTCGTGACGTGGCTCGCTTGTGCTGGCAGATAAGTACATAGACGCGACTGCAGTCGTGGTAACAGCTGGCGCTACGCGAACGGCGTGTCTGATACACGCTGTCGCCGACACTTCTGTGCTCCGCTTCGGTGCTTCCTGTGTGACTTCAGCGAGCAGCACTGGATCGAATGGAATGGCGTCGCCCGCCATGAGCAAGGAACTTAGGAAATGATGGAAAATACGCAAGGAGGACGATAGGGTCACATCACGCTCGTCTCTGAGTGGGCATGATGTGACCCTGCAAGCCATTCAAATACAGTAAGTACAGTAAAATCTAATTACATAGAAATGCCCCTGTAATAATATGGATCCGCTGAAGGCGGGGAAGCTCGCGCAGCAGACACTTTGCAGAAAATTGAGATGCAGAGGCTTTACTGATGTCTTGGGGCGCGGTTGGAGTCGCTTGTGTCATCACGGCCACGTCAAGGCTGGATCCCGATTCGGTTAAGCCCTAGCCTGGGGTTGGAGCACCCAGAACGGAACCATCAATGTTCGAATCACCACATATGGGGCATCATTCGACGCAGAATTCAAAGACGAGTACAAACGGAACATTTCCGGGGTCGAAATACCAAAATAATTGCGCTTTTGAGAGCCTCTCCAGATTTCATGGATTGTCAGCCACGGACATTGGAATGATGGCATTTCCAGCCACTACACCGGTCACGTGCACGTTAGCCAAGAATTGCTCGCTGCGCTCGCAACTAACCAAAGGTTCGGCACCTGCCGCCTGCGGCCTTATCCTCCGGTGATATATAGGGGTCTCGGCCCCGGATGGTGTCCGTATGTACATTACTTTCTTTTCGTCCCCGGCCGCGCCTCCACCACACTACGCATTGTCCCCTGCGACCGGCTCCTCTTCACCCGAATCCGGCTCCGCCTCCGTCTTCTCGTTGTCGGCCGGGGCCGGGCGCGCGTCACCACCCTCCTCCTCTTCTTCCTCCTCGTCGACGTAGCGCCTGGGAGGAGGTCCTCCGCGACGTACGCGCACCGGCGGAGACTCCGGGCCCGGCGAGACCGCAGGCGTGGGCGGCGCACTCGAAACGGCGGCGGCCGCGACCGGAGCCGTCGTCTGCACTCCCTCCTCCATCCGCGGGGCCCGGCCGTGCCGCTCGTTCCTCACCTCCTCTACCACCATCCGCATCGCCTGCCCCACCATCGCCATTCCCTCCGCCATCATCCGCATCGAGTCGTTGAAGATGCGGATTTCCGTCATCTGCGCGGCGAAGTCGACATCGCGGCGGGCGGCGGATCCCTGCATGCCATCCACCATGTGCATGAGGGAGACGGCGATGGAGCTCAGCTCGTGTGCTCCCGCAGCAGGCGCACGGGCCCGGCCGCCCTGCGACCGCGCAGCGAAGTCGCACTGCCGCTTGCCCACGCGGCAGGGCTCGCAAGCCTTCTGGCGGACGTTGCCGGCCGCGCGGACACAAATCTCGTTGTGCTCGACGCACTTGGAGCACTAAAAAAAAAAAAATTATTGTTAGCAAAGTTGAGTGGCGGACGTGCCACTTACCGGTGCCTCGCCGTCGTCTTCCTCCTCCGGCTCCGGCTCGGCCCTCGCCCTCTTCTTCGCGCGCGGGTTCTCCTCCCCCTCTGCACTACGCTTCCCGGAGCCGCTCGGGCCCGCACCGTCCTTCTTCTTCTTCGCCTCCTCTGCGGCCGCTCGCTCCTTCGCCACCTTCTTCTTCCGCTCCTCCTCCTTGCGGCGTTTCTCCTCCGCGGCCGCCTTCTGTCTCTGCTCCTCCTCCTCCCTCTTCTTCCGCTCGCTCCGCTCCCGGCGGGCGCGCTGCATGTCCGCCTCCCGCACCGCGTCCCACTCCGCGTAGTCGGCGTCGTTGAGTTTGTCGACGGCGTCGGTATCGAGGGCGAGGAGGCGCTTGTGGTATTCGGCCGTGGATTCAGTGGGGAGTTTGGGCATTTTTTTGCGGAGATGGTGGTGGTATGAGAGCAAGAGAGATTTAGCCGAGCGGAGTTTTAAAACCGCTTTTTATTTGGTCGACTTCTTTTGATCCGCAGTCCTAACTCCATATCTAATCTTAGGGCCTCAAGGTTCGGCCCTAAGAGGGGGATACTGTCAGGTCCCGTACCGGGACCGGCCGGACCCGGATTGCAATTCCACCGGCCGACTTATCCCGCGGATCCGGCTCTCTAATCTTTGCCACTCTATTGGATCTTATTGTTAAAGGTCGTCCTTATTGTTCTTACATCTTCTCCATCTCCGGATGACTCACAACCCTTATTGTCTTTATTGTACTTCCCGGATCATTCTCGGATTTTGACTTTAGTATAAATATGTAGTATTGTAAAGTAGTAGCCTCAGTTCGAATATCGACTTAGTTGGTTCCCTATTGCCTTCTCCCTCTAGTCTTTGTCTCTTCGGAAATCGGGCCTCGGGCGTACTGACGGGCGCAGCGCACGAGCTGAAGCCAAGCCCGCATTCAGTCGGAACCCGTCTCGGCCGCCGGACCCGGCGGATCCGGAACACCGCACTTGACACTTGGTCTCAGCCTGGAGATCCTCGGCAGCGGAACGAGCATCCTCGAGTTCAGTGCGGTGCGCTTGTTGAGAGGCAATGGCGCCGTTGCGAATAGTGTCACGCTCAGTACGAATGCGAGCACAAAGGTCGAGACAGAGAGGGTAACGACCACCAATAATGCCAGAGACACCAAGCGCGGTCTGACTGTAGGAGTTCTTGACGTTGTAAATAACATCGTACAAGGGCCTCTCCTTGGCAATGAGGTGCATATATGGAGAGAAGCTGTCCTGAAGAATTACAGCTATTTGCGGAACACAAGGCGCGGATCAAAATTTTTGTTTTATAATCAAAAACGCACCTCCCAGTATTTTGCTCATATCTCGCTCATTTCATACCCGTTAGACTTTCGACTAGAACCGTTCGAATGGGGCATTTGAGGCGCACCTACTGATATGTAAATTACGACCATTTGAACATTTTGAAAATTCAAGGCTTCCGCACCTGAATGCCACAATGGAGTGGATTGCGACGCGTTTGTCGCGTATAACTCGATTCCCTGTGCGTACCAGAGTCTCTGGAACCCCACGGAACACTTTCGGAGGTTCTAAGACGTAAGTAGCGTGTTCCGCAAGCCGATCAGTATTTGTTTGGTCCGCGCCGCATCTTTCTCGCTCGTTCCTGGCGGTCAACCTCTCTGTGGATAGTCCAATGCCCCGGAAAGCTCCTCCTGTTTGCATACGACAGCACTACAGCTCTGATCTGAAGGCTCGAGCCATATACCAACATGAAATCTTGCGGAAGAAAACCACTACCATTGCTATCGATCTCAATATCCCTCTTCGTGTCGTGCAGCGTGTCATACAAACGTGGCGTGAGATAGGAATGGTCTGTCGACCTCGGAAAGGGCTTGGAAGGGCCAGGCTGATGCACGCAGACCATACCCGTGTATGTCACTTCCAGCTTTCTTTGTCTTTATTCACTCGCAATCTTGTTTCCGCAGTTCCTCGTGGCTTTACTTGAGCATACACCGGATATGTATTTAGACGAACTCCAGCTGCAGTTACTCCTTGTACACGACATCGAAGTATCCCTGGCAACGTTGTCACGTACTCTCAAGCGTCTCGGATACAGCAACAAAAAAGTTGGTCTTGCATTTTTCATTTTCCATCTCTTCACTGTCTGCTAGTTATCTCGTGTCGCAGCGGAACGTTCCGCTTCGAAACGGCGTGCATACAAACATGAAATCGGCAACTACCCACCAGAATATCTTGTCTTTGCGGACGAAGCTGCGGTAAATATATTGACCACTTATCGTATGTATGGCTGGTCTTTGAAGGGCCTGAGAGTGCGTAAGCGTTGCAACTTCGTGCGCGGAACCCGGTATTTTCTTTCTCAATTTTTTCATGAATCGTCCTAAGAGCAGTTCCAGATATTCTCTGCTCCCCGCTCTCACCTGCGACGGCCTCATCTACAGTCACGTCAAGGAAGGCGGCTACGACGGCGAGGAGTTTTGCCTCTGGCTCGAAGGTCTGGTGCGACAAATGCAGCCATATCCAGCTCCTCGAAGCATTCTCGTCATCGACAATTGTAGTATACATCATGTCGCAGAAGTTGACGAAATATGTGCTACTCGGTAAGCTTTTGTCTTTGTTTTGTCTCATTCTAACAATATTCCAGTGGAATCAAGCTTGTTTATTTGCCGCCATACTCGCCGGATCTCAATCCAATCGAAGAAGCATTTTCTTTCATCAAAAAATGGATTCAACGACATGGTTCGGAGTTTCGCGAAATTGTGGAGTATGGTAATGTAGTTGAACGTTACCATTATCTGTACAACGCAATGGCTCAGATTACAGCTGACGCTGCTCGTGGCTGGTTTCGGCATGCTGGATACATGTAACATGCTCTAAATATATATGTGCCGTTCTTTCAGTGGCGAAATCTGAGAACAAGATCATTGTTTGCTATCAAACTAACGGCGTACAAGAAGATGATGATGAAGCAAAGCGATGCGGGACGTGAACTTGAAGCAGTGCAAAAAAAACTCATCGCGCGTCCCCACCCGTCCTATTCAACCTCTTTTTAGCCAACTGAACCACCCAACTTGCCAATGTTGGTTTCATGCCGATGGCGGGGGATTCCAAATACTTTTCGCCCTGCCGAACAATGTCTCCGACATTCAAGACTTCATCTGCTATCAGCGCCTGCAAATATCGATCGACCTGGCGGCGCATGTCAACTGTATCAAGAAAGTCAAAAAAGTCGGCGATATCTTCAAGTTCGCCCTCGGGAATGGCGGTATCGGTGGCAATCGGTTGAGGACGACGAGACGGGCTTCCAGCGGATGGATAACGACGAATGGAACTGCCAGAAGCGAGTGTAGCGAGGAATGCGGTGTTCATCTTCGCCTGCTCCATCATACCCATCATCATCAGATCCATCATCGCCGTCGGTGTTTGACCTGAAGCCGTGGTGGTAGAGGCTTTGTTCGGAGGTAGATCATCACGCTTTTTGTGGAAGGCTGCAAAGAGAGGGCTGTTCGGGGGATTATCGAGCGTGACACCGTGTTCTTCGAGAGCCTAAACTCACTTCGTATCAAGGAACATGGCACGATATAGAACAAACTCACCAAAGAATGCGCCCAACTATTGCGCATGACGTAGGTGATTGGAGTATGGTTACCGCTCTTGTCGATCTTACACCAAGCTTCAGGTTGGTCGGAGGCGCACTTGTGACATTTCCCCTGGTGTTTCCGCTCGAGTTCCCCAAGTCTCTCCGCTTCCTTCTCCATTACTGAAGTCTCCCCGCCCACATCATCTTCGTCGGCATCCGACTTATGATCGAGATCAATAACATCTTTCGCACCGCGTTTTTTCTTAGCCAATTTCGGATTTTTCCGGGCTTGAACGGAGGCTAGGTACTAAGAGCTCGAGCATCTCAGAAAAATCCTTTGAGATGCTGGAAAACTCACATTATCGGGGGACAAGCAGATATCAATAGCATCGTTAGAAGCCGAAGCCTTCTTCTTGTCATTGAGCCTAGCTACAACAGCCTTACGCAAAGACGACCAAGAATCGACATCGGTGAGCAAGATCTTTGCGGACTTCGAGTTCAGTTTGAAGGAGAGAGTTGGCTTGAGAGAAAACTCGGTGCACGGAATCGCATCAAAGATAGCCGCTGCGGCTTGATCAAAAGTGTTGTTGTATGGAATAGAGACACGCTGGGATGCGCCGTGGATGGTAGGAACAAGGAGAATGATTGCTGTCAGGGGTTAGACGTGAGGAATTCAAATGCAGGTGATGTTCGTGTCAATACTGACATTCAGGGAGCTTTTCTGGCTTGGATTCCGCCGGTTTTTTGTTCTTCTTCTTTCGGCCTGTCGGGGCTATCAGAGAATGAGTGCTAATAAGCAGTGGTTGAATTTGGATGACGCACTGGGAGAAATAACTGCAGGAAGTTCAGAATCTTGGTCTGAAGGTACGGCGTCGTCCAAGTCAGAGTTCTCGGTATCTTGGCCTTTGGATTTTTTCTTTGGAGGTCCAGTCGATTCGCTCTCAGCCTCGTCTGCATCGGGAGTCTGCTGGGCCTTCCTGGCACGAGTTTTCCGTCCTTGTCCAGGGATCATATTGGAATAATGCCTTTGGCGAAGCAAGGACAGGTTCTTACCGACTTTTGCAGCATTGTCGTCCGAGTCAGCAAGTGGAGGATCAAGGACCATGTCTTCAGCAGAGGTGGTGGCTTCCTCGGTTGGTTTGCTGCGCTTTCCCATAGCTCCGTAGTTGTGATTGACCGCAGGGAACGAAGAGAGAGCGAGAAAGATGCGGCGCGGACCAAACAAATACTGATCGGCTTGCGGAACACGCTACTTACGTCTTAGAACCTCCGAAAGTGTTCCGTGGGGTTCCAGAGACTCTGGTACGCACAGGGAATCGAGTTATACGCGACAAACGCGTCGCAATCCACTCCATTGTGGCATTCAGGTGCGGAAGCCTTGAATTTTCAAAATGTTCAAATGGTCGTAATTTACATATCAGTAGGTGCGCCTCAAATGCCCCATTCGAACGGTTCTAGTCGAAAGTCTAACGGGTATGAAATGAGCGAGATATGAGCAAAATACTGGGAGGTGCGTTTTTGATTATAAAACAAAAATTTTGATCCGCGCCTTGTGTTCCGCAAATAGCTGTAATGAGTCCATGTATCATGAAATATGACAAGGACATTAATTACCAAGGCCACAGTCTTCTCGTCCAGGAACGCGCGCTGCTTGGCGCGTTCAGCATAATGAGTGGCGGCGACGGCTTCGCCAATAGCGAGGATAGAATCGCGTTGAGCGGCAGTCAGGACGGTAGCACGCGCCATTTTGAATAAGGAAGGGTATTGGGAGAGGAGACTGATGTATGGAGTGAAGACGAGCGCGTCTTTATACATCCGCGAATAATCTTAGAAAGGAAACTCGCCCTTGGAAAATTTTGGCTTACTCAGTGATAACTGGGGACAGTTATAATTTATGAAAAGGGGAGGAGTACACTAATCACGACTCTGCTCTCGGCCCAAAATTTTGATTTGGACTTCGTCCGATCCAATGGGAAAGGAACTACGGAGTTTGGATCTAAAATTAGAGCCACGAGATATCGCGACCAACAAAGTTACCGCCGAACGCATGACCGCGTATCGGATTAAAACCCAAAAGGGGTTATGATCACGCAATCTTGGAAGGAGTGACCGTCTGACAAAGAGTCGTTCGGACTTAGAAAAGATTGTCTTCCGGATATAGGCATATCACGCAATGATTTGCGTGCGGAAAGCCAAGACATCCGCTTAGGAGCTAAATACGGCTCGGACTCCGTAGTCTAAGCACGGCAAACAGGTGCAAGGCACTATTCGCGGAAAGTCCGCTCCGAGATAATAGTCACAAGGACAAGTTCTTGATGAACTTAGAATTGCTCCCATGGGTGTTTAGAGATTATCTCTGTTAACTAGAGTCTTAGGACGCTTGGTTACATGAAATAGTATCTAAGTAACTAAATAAACGCGCTTAATGAGCTCGGATTTGAGTTCATCAGTAATATGATCAGGGATCATAGCTGGACCGTGCAAAACGTGTGCCCGCAAGCCGGAGTCGAGGATGTTAGAAGGAGAGCTAACAAACTTGATAAGTCCAGAGGCTAGGAATTGGTCCAAGTTGCCTGGATTGCTGTCCCAGAGGCGAAAAGCGACTGCGCAGTTGGCATAAAAAGGCATAAGCCAAGCAAGTTCACCTATCCGCGGAAAGTCAGAGGCTTGACTTAACAAGGATAAAATAAAAAGAACGCACTGCCGGTAGCAATGCTAAGAAGAGCTTCTTCACGGAAGAGGCGAAGTCGTTCGACAAATGCCGCGCGGTTGGTAAAAGTACAATCGCGGACGCGGCCGGTCAAACAATTGAAGCATTTGTTGCTCCAAAGGAAGAAGGTGCAGTGGTTCCCGTCTATGCAAGAGCTACAGGCGGAAGGGAACTAAAAATTTAATGAGTTCAGGACTCATAAAAATTATAAAGGGCACGAACGGGCTTAAGAGCTAAGAGCTTCATAGCATCAGAGAGTGATGCCTCAGAAATACGGACACCGGCAGGCAACCAAGGCCAATCGTTCTCCCCAGGACGGGGGCGAAGAGGGTCAAAGTTGTTAGAGCCTATCAAAGGAGCGTAGCGGGGAAGGATTGGGAATGCCATGAAAATCTGAGTATTCGCGGTTGCTCGAATTTAAGGTTTTCTGGCATCAATCGATGAACCGGCTCTAAGAAGTCTAAGATAGGAAGCCGCAGATCGTCCTAAAGATAGCGACATGGGTCCACTAGTATCCCAAAGGGGAAACTAGGCCTTGGTTGTGGATAACCAAAATCAGCTGAGCAATCCGCGTCCCAGTCTGGACTATCCGCGGAAGTAGACTTAGTCAACAGGTTCACGTGCGGAAGGCTGAAGTACGCATTGGGAACTGAGGTGGACTCTGGTATTACTCAAGTTGCTTATGTGATGTTCCATTTCGATCGTGGACTTGTACAAATTTTTGGAGTTCAAGAAATTGATAACAAAAATTTACATATGTACACCATTCGAGTTGACTACGATAAGCAATTGTAAATAAGAATACTAGTAGCAGGAAGGAAGCGTTAGCAAGGAGAAACCAAGGGAGGAATTGGACTTACACGTATTTTCAGTACGGCGCGTCCAAGTCCATCGCGTTCTCCTTTTCCTTCTGCTCCCTCTCCGCTTGTTCACGGTCCTGCTCCTGGAGCAGGGCGATCGCGTGTTGAGAACGCGGCGAGGTTGGCGGCACGTAGTCGAGGCGCGAAGGGCCCGCGGTCGCATTCGCGGAAGACGAGGCCGTCCCCACGAAGTCGAGGTGAGAAGGGCCCGCGGCCGAAGAGTGCGCGCGGAGGAACTCTTCGTCTGGAGGACCCGAGGGAGTGGTCTCACGAGCCGCTGCGCGTTTCGCGCGCACGTCCTCGAGAAGGTCGCGTGAGGAAGAGATGGCGCTGTTCAGGCGCGCGTCGCGATTTCCGCGGAAGTCGACGTCGCTGGTGTGGGAGAAGAGATTGGGGAAGGAGTCGAGGTTGAACTCGTACTCTTTCGCAAATCCCTTCCGCCCCACGTCCACCATGTTGTCCCAGTCATCGCGGAGTGCCTCAGGAACTTCGTCTGCGCCAGGGATGCCGGAAGGACCAAGGTTGCGAAGTCGCGCGGTGATCCAGCGAGCAAGGGCGTTCTGGGCGGCAACAACTTGAGTACTGGCGAGGAGAACTTGAGCGCGAGCCAGGTTGTAGGACTCGCGCGCGTTCATCGCGGCAGTAATCAAACGATTGCCTTCTAGAAAATTTTATCAGTCAAATTTAAAAAGGACTATAAAAAATATGAAGCATACGAGCGTCGGAGAGACGCGTGTACTGCTCCAAGAAATTGACGGTTCGGAGGTGTTCCGAGACCGTAAACTGGTGGCTGCATGCGGCGAGCTTTCCCTTGTGGCACTCAGGACACAAAGTCCCCAGTGACACATGGGAGCATTCGCGATTGCGCAACATGCAGTTCGCGCAGCCAACATCGAACTAATGGATAAAATTAGTTTCCGCGGAAAAGAATCTAACTAAGAGGAAAGAACTTACGAGCGTAGGCTCGGTTTGCCTCATTAACGCTAGAATTTCCTCTGCGAGGCGGGGAGTGTTGAACGGTTCCAAGGGAACCACGGGCTCATATGGAGGAGCGCGGCTAGAGCGACCGCGTCCACGGCGCGAAGTGGGGGGAAATCGAGGCTCGGCGTCCTGAGACGACGGCGCGGCTGGTTTCTTCCCTGACTTATGACGCTTCGGCGTGGGCTCCTCGTCAGTTGGGACATCGACGTAGGCGTCGATGTCTACCTCGGACTCGCCGTTGGAAGGCGCACGCGATTTCCGCGGAAAAGGTGTCGAAGGGCGAAGAGACGCGCGTTTGGGCGTCGCCTGGCGAGAAATTGAGCGCCTAGACGAAGCTTGGCGCGGGCGCTTCTTGGGCGCCTCCACCACAACTTCGGCCCGGTGTGGCGGAACAGTGACGCCAGGGAGGACATAGCGCTAAGGGCGCAATGTTAAGAAAGTAAAATATAAAGTCAAAAGAAAGGACTTACAGGAGGTTTCGTTTTCGGGCGGCTGCTACGCCGTTCTCCAGGTCCATAGGCCACGAGATTAGCCAAAGGGTTCTAATCGCGAAAGATCAGACGTTGAAGAGTTGAAAATAAAACAACTTATGTTTGCATCGCGGAAACTCGCGATTCTTCTAACCACGGCCGAAGAACGAGGGGGCGAAGGGGCTGCCTGAGTTGCAGGCGGTGTGTCCTCCGCAAGAAGCATAGGGGCGTCTTCGTGCGACTCCTCCAGGGTCTGCGAAAGCAAGGTGGACTCGCCACCTGCATCCGCGGAAGGCCCGGGAGTGCGCGAAGCAACGCGCGAACGGAGCGCGTCCAACTTCTGGTCCTCCGTAAGAGTGTCGTCGTGCAAGAGCGCGGAGGTCTCCATTGTGCTGGGAGAAACCGGCGACAGCATGAACGGTGGGGAAGAAATTGGAGTTGATGGAATATACAAAGGGGAAAATCCCTCTGTGCGCGCGGGAGGTGAAACAGGTTCCGCGGATGGATGCGGTGGTGGACTTGCAGGAGAGGGACGCGCCAGCTGGTACTGGTCCCAACAATCCAAAAGGGGATCTGAGATCCCTGTCGCAGCCGAGTTCCACAAAGGGAAAGGCGTGCGGTTTTGGTGGTCGTGGGGTCCGCTTGGGAAGACGAAGTCCCGCGGGAACACGCTCTGGCTCTAATAAGAGGGTCAGAAAAATCAAATAAGTTCAGAAGAATGAGACTTACGAAGTTTTCACTGTATGGAGGCAGTGCGAGAGTCCAGGCGCGATTGCGCCGACCCTCGGGGAAGCCTTGGATAAGGCTGCGCGTCGAGTTGAAGACGCTGTGGGCGAAGTCGGGCAACACGCGTCGTTCGCGGAGTTCGCGAGCCAGCTGGAGCTGATGGAAGAGTTAAAATCCACAGTCCAGAAGTTATCGCGGAAAATATTTGGGACTTACGAGGCAAGGGATCCCACGATTGAGGACCTGCGCGGTGGAGTCTTGCTCCGCGGAAGACAAAAGACGTGGCGGCGACGCCAGAGTTTCCAAGAGGCGCTCCAGAGCGGGAGAACGGATGTTCAAGAGAGCATTGTGGTTGAGCTCTGCGAGTTGGAAGGGCACCAAAGGGTGCGACGCGCTGAATTCCACGGTCCACGGGAAACGAAAGAACGGCGGCATGTGTTCGCGCTGCAATGGGAAATAAGGACTGAGAATGCTGAGAGAAAAATAAAGAACTTGACGCACCCCGGTCCAATACTCTAGCGAATGCTCCATAAAAATGGAACGCCAACCCTCTGCCTCGGTGTCCGGAAAGCGAGATGATACTCGCTGGACGAATAAGACGAGAGCGCGGATAACACCCTCCTGCAACGGTGTGTGTGGCAGGTGTGGGTATGCGCGAACAAAAGTACGCTAGGAGCGGAATAATTAATGAAGAAAAAACTAAAGAATAAACCACTCACAAAGATGGGAGCGGCACGGTCTAAGAGGTCGACCGCGTATTCGCGCGAGATTCGCTGGAGACGGCGAGGACGGCGGAGGAACGGCAGAACGCGGATAATCGCGGGGTGCCGGAGGAAGTAAAGAGAGTTCCTCTCTTCCTCAGACATCTGGTAGTCGCCAGAGGCTCGTTCTTCCTGTATAACAGGGAAGAAGGGGCGTGACGCATGCCAATGGATGTCGTTGGCGTCCAAGCGGTAAGGAGGCGCGGCGTCGTAGTTGAAGGCGCTGGGGTCTGCGAAGAACACGTCGGTACCCACGGGGTCCGACGGTAGCTGCGAGAACTCGCGGAAGTGCTGCGAGGGTGACGAGGACATGGCGGGAGAAAAGAAGAAAATTTGATGTGATTACTTATGTTTGTCAAGGGCTTGTGCGCAAGCGCCCGTACCTGGCAGCCAGGAAACGGAGTTTTCTAACGGACGAAGCGTCTGGGGAAAATTTGGCAGAATAAAAACATATAAAATTGGCTTCTTTCCGCGAATAGACTATGTACGTTTCCAGGATTGCTTATATAAGCAAGGAACGGGGGGCGGCGCATAGTCTATAAATAAAACGCGAGGAAATGAAGGGTAGACGCGTAAAAAACACAAGTTCGAGTTGAACTTGTTCGAAATCCAAGGTTGACACATCCTGTCAATCAAAACGCGTGGATCCCGGACTCATTAGGCCGAGTGGGGCTGATGGTGTTCTATTGATGACTTGATAGTTGATTGCAAGTCTTGGCAACTAGAAAATAATCACTATTGAGTGGGGACACTCAAGATTTATGAAAAGGGGAGATGATGAGCCTGGCATTGGGCCAGCCTAGCAATTTTCCAATTTTGCTAGCGCTACTATAATTATAAGCGCCCAGGGCGCTTAACATACCATCTTCCACTGAGGGCTGATGTCATATCCGGGCAGTCAGTTAAAGGGGTACAACGTATCGCGGACCACTAAGATAAGGTTGTGTAACGCTTCTGGTAAAGTCGCGGAGCCAAACGAGGCCGAAGGGAGTATCCGCGAATAAGTGCTCAACCATCCTGGAAACGGATTGGAGTAACTTCACGTCCCTGATTAAGGATATCTACGAAGGGAATCCATCTAGGAGCAATATTGAACTATCCATTGGTACCTAGGCATGAGCCAGTACTCGCGGGCCGTTAGGCGGCAATCCGCGGAATCCCAAAGCGGTTGTACGAAGGAGTATAACTTAGCGGGGATAATACCTGATAGTCAGGGGGTCAACTGACCGTTGAGGTGGGGCTCTATCTTGGTAATTCTACCAAGGCTGAGCTGCGCGCCAATCAGTTCCTATGAGGGATTGATTACTCCGGGCTTACTGAGCCAACTTGGTCGTCTGACCACGGCTTTAAGGCCAAATTAGGACTTTGGTCCACAGATACCCATATCTATACTCCATTCATCTTTAATTCCGGCTGACTGACCCAGAAATCGCTAATTATAGCTCAATAACGCCGACTAGCCCTAGCTAGTCAGCGAGCCATCCCCATCTCAGAGTTTGTTTCTATTTTGTTTGTATCCGCGTTTGGGTTCTTGAAGTGTATAAAAGGCAATGTAATATTCTAGTTTAGCCAGTGAATCTCACCCCGTCTCGTTGGACGTTCAAGCACCTAGTGCTTAGCGCCTAATCTGATAGTTCTTGGGAGACACTCGGAGAACCATTAGAAGCTATTAAAGTTTCGTTTGGGTTTCTTGCAATATATTGGTTTTGTTGGATCATATCAGTTTTGCGCGCGAGATATTGTGATATAAGGACACGAGAACGAACGCGAGAACACGGATTTGATAACAACGGACTTGTTGGCAACTGTCTTGAACGTACAAGACTATTCGCGAATAACATTTGCACGGAACTTGGACTTGAAACTAAGTCGCTCTTGTGGAGTATTTCTCCAAAAACCCTCAACAACTACCATATTGTTATAAAAACCACTTTCTTGTCTTTCTAGTCGCTTCCGCGTCTAGTACAAGCCTTGATAGTCGAACTTCAGTCTTGCAGAGTTGAAATCACACTTCGCTCACACAAGAACTAAGTCCAAATTGCCATAATCTATACTGGGATTAGAACCCCGAACCCGCACGTAGATTGCAGTGTGTTGTTAGTGTTGTGTGTTGCATATAGGACTTGGATATTCCAGTTCTGTAAAGCGCATATTTCACATATAGCCCCGCAGTCAGCGTTTCACCGCCCACAACCTTGTTGCCCGCCGGCGGTGATGCCGGCGTCCACCAGGGAGTCCCTCGTCGTAGGGACGTCTGGACCTTGCGGAGCCTCTGATGCTCCAGGTTGCGGTTGATGTTAAGCAACCGCCTCTTCAATTCCTCGTACTTCTGAGGAATGTCGTTTCCGCCAGCGTAAAGCTGGCCCTGGATCTCGTCGTTGATGAGACCCTCCAGCGTCTCCACCAGCATGGCGTCGCTGTTCTTGTCGCCGGGGGTGTATCCGGCCTGTACGGCGTTCAACTCGAACGCCTGGATGAACTCGGCCATCCCGGTCTTTCCCTGCCGGGTGGTCGTGAGGCGCAAATGCGCCGATCGCGAGACGTTCTGATCCTTGAAAGAATCCCCGAGTCTTTCCATGAATGTCTCGAACGAAAGAAGATCTGAGAGATGACCATCTTCTCCCAGATACTTCTGCTTCCAGTTCCGCTTCCACACCGCGGCGGGGCAAAGGGAACCGTCCCCTTTCCGAGAAGGGAAAGCGTATAGAAAATTTTTTTCCTGTCGGATTCGAACTCCGACACATACGCCCAGATGTAATCGGTCAGGGCATCGCACCAGGTGTCCCACTTGGACTTGTCCTCGCCATCGAACATAGGCGGGGTTCTGGCGAGCACAATTTTAGAGGAGCTGCTGCCGCCCCTCTGCTGTATGAGACGGCCTGCCATCTCGGTGATCATCTCGGCCATATGGTGAGCCCTGTCTGTGGTGGGCGATGGTGCACGACGAGCGGGTCCGGACATCTCGGCTTCTTGATCAAAGGACATTTCGATCGGAGGTGGGGGTGATGGGGTACGAGTGTGTGGGGAGGCGGAGTAAAAGGTTTGGGGGTATTCGGACGAGTAAGAGAGGCCTTGGTCTGCCTCGGAGGAAGTGTCGAAGTGGGTAAGAGTGATGGGACGGGGGGCGACTACGCGAAGATAGTGTCGGGGGGGGTAACGGAGGAAGGATGTGAAATGGGCGCAGAAGGTGCGCGGAAAGGTGTGTGGGGAGCGGGGGTAGGAGACGAGAGCGGCTTGACTCTGAGGAGGTTGGGCGAGAGGTTGGCACTGAAAGCCGTGCTGGATGGTGAAACCGCACTAAGCGGGAGGTGGGATTGCCCCGGACTGTTGCTGTCTGAACGTACCCGGGTCTTCTACGACACACCCGACGTACGCGCGATGAGCCTCTCCAAGGATTAACTCAAACACCTTGTTGCTACCGTTGCGCAGGGACGGACTCAACGTTTCCCGTAGCACGGTGCAGTCAGATCGATCTGGTCCGACGACAACTGTCGCTGCAATTGTTTAACCTCGGTGTGGACGAGGGAGATGTTGGGGTAAAGCGAAAATGGATCTTCAAATGGTAAGAGCAGAGAGGAGGTATGAATCCAAGTAGTGGATAGAGGAAGGGAGGAAGGGAAGGAGGTCGAAAGGGGGCGGTACGAGGGTATGAGAGGTAGCCTTTATTATGTCACAGTCAAGACTCGCGTCCCACTATACTCAGGATAGGGGATTGGGTGGGCGTTGTTAGTCTCGAAAGATGATAGAATAAAAGGCTAAAGAATACAGGCAACTAGCTACTGCTTAAATACTGTACTATGAACCGTGAGAATATTAAAGACGTGTGTAAAGTATGTGTTGTCCATGAGGTATGACATCATCAGTCCGCCATGTGTTTACCATGTTCCTTCTAGAACCTTCCATGGCTATCATAATCTAACCCTAATCTAAATCATCTTATCCCTTGTCTTATCTCCTATCTAATCTTGTGAGCGCTTAATGATCTTGGGCGCTAAGATAAGATGACGTGATTTAGGCCAAAATCGTGACAAAAAGTCGTGAGTTTCTGCGGCGGTTTGCACCACCTTTATGGCTGTTTCAGACCGAGGAACAATAGAGCATGCGAAAAGCTTAGGGTGACTATTTATCATTGTGAGTATCCACATCTTTTGAGGACCACTCTTACACACACCTAGCCAAGCCATCAGAATACCAGGGTCAATGTCGACCTCTTTCCCAGTGGCGTCCTTCGCTTTTGCCATGTTGAACATCGAAGAACAGAGACGATTGTTGCCCAGACTGTGTCGCCTGCACTGTGACGTCCTGGACATATGCGACGACCGAATCTAATAAGGACAGACAATGTGTTAGACCTTACGGGACATGTGAAATATAAGACCGGAGGACCCAAATGCCAAGGCAGTGTCGTCGTCATTCAACTTTCCATCCGCTGTGAAAAACCGATCGGGGTTGAACCGCTCTGCTTCGGGGTAGATGGACTCGTCGCGTGTCATAGCCCTTGTTGACTCGATCAAGGAGGAAATCACAGTCCTATATAAGTAATTAGTACCATATATTGCTTATGACCGTCGCGCCTGAGCAATACGGTTAGTGTGAATGAAATTTCTGGGGAGATAGGAATTACCCTTGGGAATGAAGTAACCATTGTATATATCGTCTGCAGTGCTCGCATGGGCCATACCGAGGGGACCAACTGGTTTCAACGCATGACCTCCCGATAGAGAGCCTCGACGAAAGGCAATGAAGGGCGATCCTCGAATTCGGGCAGTCGATCAGTACCGACAACAGAGTCGATCTCAGTTTGCGCCTTCTTTCTGAACATCGGATGGGTAGCCATAGCAAGAAAAATGATGCAAGAGCCGAGACGGTCTACATGTGTTGTGAGTTGATAGAGCTCTCGTCTTGGGAAAATGCGTACGGTGTCCGCACCAGCTGTGAGTGAATTATAAAGTTTATACATGCTGCGAGCGATGTTAAATACCTGCATACGCCGTCACTCCCACCTCTTGGATCGCGACCTCACTGTGGTGACCGCGAGCTTTATTAGCTTCAAGGAGTCTTGCTACGATTGATTTCGAATCCACGCCATTGCGCTACAATCCACAGTTAACGCGGGGGTAATCAAGATCCTTGATT
>JARJCV010000564.1:0-20759 GCA_029281435.1 Mycena haematopus
ACCTTCCATGAAGTTAATGTCAAGTTGCCATTACGCCAGAAGAATCCCACTTTTCGAAAGCAGTCCAGTAGAGCTAGTTGACCGTTAGAGCATTTCGGACCATCGAAATCGCAACATACACTGTAAACTTTCGCAACTCCCTCCTGAGTGACTACCTAGGGTTGGTCATGACCGGAACTCGTGGGATGAATTCCACGACGAACAACGAAGGGCAATTTCTGCATATCTCGTAGTCGGTGTGCTATCCTGGATTCATAATGAAAAGAAGGCGGAGAGCTAGAGGAATAGCCAAGTACCGGACAGGCAACTCAGTCCTAACATAATTGGCACTCTTGACCTGCAAGTTAGTGGGACGTTCTGAAGTCGAGTTGTGCCGACCTTGATGAGGCGATCCTCGTCCATAGAACGCCCGAAAAATATTAGTTGGCGCAGCGTCAGACGATTGGCCTCTTTGGCGGCATAGAGCTCGAGCTGTTTATTCTGGTAAAAGAGCCTATGTTGGCTCAGGCAGTGGACTCGCTCCTGCATAAGTGGGGACATTGCGGGGAACGTCTGGCTATGCTGAACATACTGGAAGGGAGAAGAGACCATTCCTTAAGCGAAGGCGACTGTTAGAAGGACATGGGTCGTATTCCGAGTCAGGCAACGAGGCCCCTCGGACCAAATCGGCTTTACACAATACTACAGTATGCCCTCCGACCGCAAACCGCCAATAATGAGGTACGCCGATCTACGGTCTCTGTTCACTCCAAGCCAGTCCTTCCTTTTGAACACAGGGCCTTCATCGCCACAGGCGTAAATGTCATTATCTTCCATCTGCTTCTCGTCAATTTCTCTTTCCTTTTGGTCTTCCTCTTCTTCCTCACGGTCCCAAAGCACATCCTCCCACTGAGAGTCACTGATAGTTACCGCGACCGTTTTTGCGTCACTGATGTTCGGTAGAACAGAAGTGAGGAGGTTCGACAGTAACTCGGAAGTTCCATCCGCGATCGGAGAGTGAAGGGCAGGTAAAGGAAGGTACTCGGCCTGGACCGTTAGACGGTGGAGTCCTGGACTGGAGAAGTAAATGTCCCTCACCTCAAGGAGCTTGCCTTTTACTCACCGCCAGCTAAAATGACATTTCCGATTCGTACTAGCCAGTCCGTTCCGATTGCGAAAATATGTCCTTCAATGATGAGTTGCTGACCAGAACTGACCTCTCTGAGGGGACACCAAGCGACTGGAGGTCGTACAGAAACCCACCGCGCTTTGAGCTGAGTAAGAAGCTGTTCAGTGCTCCGGGAGGCCTCAAGGTCAGAAACGTGGTCCGATAATGAGAAGGCCGTTGGATATAGGCGGCGGTTTCGCCTGGAGGCGCTGCCGCTATAACATCCGCGCGACTGGGAGCAAGAGGTCTTGGACGAATCAGAGGGCTGCAGTGCGGAAAGTAGTTTCACACCTTCGACGAGCACAAACACATTTTGATCCATCGTTATCGCACACATTGTTCGCTCTGAAGCAGTTGGAACCCAGGAATTTGACTGAGAGTGGAGCGGTATGAGCGAACAGAAAGATTCCAAGGGCCTTTGTATACGCCATTGTGTTGGACGAGATGTTCTCTTGCACCAGTTTCAGACCCTGCGCGGAGCATTTATCCAGCGGGCTAGGCTGCGTGCCAGTCAGAGACTTTGGGAGCGGTTGAAAAGGACTCGGACAGACCCAGTAAAGCCCATGCTGTCCGTGTCACTGTCACGCGTGACGCGACGCGTTCTTGTTTCCTTTACGATCGTCTGCAACAGTCCTATGGCCATTAAACGCAAGGCCAGCGTCGATGCAGTTGGAGAATCTCCCACAAAACGCGTCACTAGGCTTCAGTCATCCCATGTCGCCGATGCAGCAGTTGGTGGCAAGATTGTCGTGACGCGAATGGATACCCCGCGGCGCAACAAGACTTATGCAGGGACTCGGCGCTCGTTCGCAGCTGATTCAGCTACAACTTCCACCCGTCCGCATCGACAGAGGAATTCTTCTCTCCAGAGCGAAGACGAGCTCATCTTGCGGCCCAAGCCCAGGTCGCCCCATACTTCCGCTCCCGACCCTCCCAGCAGAACGCGCTCTGGGAAAATCTTCCCCAGGTCCTCAGATGCGATGCCGCGTCCGACGGTTATGCGTCTCGGCGAGCCCGAAGATTCCATGGAAAATCTTCCAACTCCTTCCCCATCCCCATCCAAACGCTCCACTAGGTCATCCCCCGTTAAGCCATCTCCCCCCAAGCCAACCCCACGCAAAACGGCTTCTCCCGCCAAAAGGCGACCTCTCAAGGCCAGGACTACCAGCCCTGTTTCCGACTCGCAAAGTCCGGAACCTTTACCGCCTACTACATCCTCCCGGGTAGAACCAATATTCCCCGCGGAAAAGCCCACTTTACCCTCGTCCCCTGTCCATATTTCCATTCATCACGCATCGACCAACAAGCTTCCGTCTAATATTTCTTCGCAGCATTGTTTGAATGCGCAGAAACGTGAAATCCTTCGCGCTATCCAAAACCCTCCTGATCTCGTCGATGAAGAAGAAGAGTCCACCAATCACACCGCACTCAAGCAGCTTAGTGATTTACTCGAGGGGACGGTGGTTCGAGGAGAAGGAAACAGCTGTCTATTGCTTGGCCCTAGAGGCAGCGGCAAGACCAGAGTGAGGCGAGCTCCGCTCCTTTTGGATTACCTCTAACTATTTACGGAAGATCGCGAACCAATGCATACACGATCTTCCCCTCCAGCCTATTGTTCTCCGGCTGTGTGGTTGGTCTCAGCAGTCTGACCGACTCGCTATGCGTGAAATCGCATATCAGCTGAGTCAACAGACAGGTACATCCTTTCTTTCCGCCGCAGGCGACGGTGGGTCAGCGGAAACGGATGACGGTGATGAAGAGCCTAATCCTTTCCTCGAAACATCCAATCCTGTTACAATGGCCCTTCCTCCTTCGGCTCATCTTCCGTCCCTTATCTCCCTACTCACCACACTCTCCCGACCTACAATTGTTATCCTCGATGCATTCGACTTGTTTGCGCAACGCCCTCGGCAATCTTTGCTTTATTGTCTTCTAGACACTGTCCAGAGCTGTCGGGCCAAGGAGGGAAGTAAAGGCATAGCTGTCATTGGGATGACTACTCGTGTGGATTCCGTTAATCTCTTGGAAAAAGAGTCAAAAGTCGTTTCTCTGGAAGGACATTGAGAACTGCGCCGCCTTCTCACTCGCAGGATTGGATGGCGTTTACCAAACGAATATTCTGTTCCAAAATACAAAAGCACGAGGAGTTGAATGGAATCGCGGAATGGCATCAACAATGGGATGCTAGCGTTGAATCGTTTCTGCAAGACGAGACCACAATATCAAAACTGAAAGAGACCTTTAGCGTCACAAAGGATGTAAGAGTTCTCGCACGGGTGCTGGTATGTTTCTCATTTCGAGTCGGTACTGCCGACTCATGGCACTCTCCTAGACCTCCGTCGCTATTCAACTTTCGCCTTCTTCGCCATTCCCGTTGTCCAGCCAACTAGCTTCCGCTATAGCGGTCCAGCAATCCAGGCCTCGGTTCCCGATGCTCCATGGCAAGTCTTGCTTGATTGCTTCTCTCTATCTGCGATGGAACTAAGTACCATTCGTAGCCCTTCCTTACCCATCCATCTGCCTTCTTATTGCCTGCGTCCACGCCGAAACAGCTGGGTACCCCATGTTCACCTTTGAGATGCTGCACGAGAGAGTTCGTGACCAAATACGATTTTCAAGTTCTGCGCCCGTCAATGTTAACGGGAGCAGTATTGGCATGCCGAAATGCCCGCGCTCGGTGCTGATGAGTGTCAGTACCGCTCGCGCATTGATGAATAGATAATCTCATTATTTCGTGGTAGGCTTTCGAAAGTTTGGTGTCCGCAAGAATCGTTGCACCGACTGTCGCCCCGTCAGCGAACGTTGGGAAGGAATTCGTCAAATTCCGGGCCGTTGTGAGCAGAGACGATGTGAAGAAGGCCGTTCAGACCCGAAATGATATCAATTTAACCAAGTGGCTCACGAAAGCGACGTCCAAATAAACCAAGGAACCAATAGACCGGAGGACACAGGCTATATATAATAGCTACGTTCAAGTTGTACGATGTTCAATTATTCGTGACTGTCCGGAAGCGACTTGAGGCTTCACTCTTTCCACGTTGTCCCAATCAATTATCTCGACTTTTTTGTGCACTTTCATCTGCCAAAGGATGATTTACATGAAGAATTGAGTATGCACGGCCGTTGCAAAAGGAAACAATTTGCAAATTTCAAGGCCGTTAATTTTGCTCGATGGACGATACACGATAATGTCCGAACTTCAGTGCTACAAACAAACAAACGATTGTGGGGTAACGGGTATTGGTATAGAAAATGTCTGCGGGTATAGTTTGGGCCAACAAACAGGAGGGGACGGAATGGATTTGCGGGCTTGAATCATGATCTATGAAACAGTTCATCACTACTTGAGGGCACTCACCGGAGAAACATTCAGAAAGAAAGAAAATTTAGAATGGAGGGCGACTATCACCACGCAAGTCCGACGGCCTCGCCGCTTCTGGATAGAAGTTGGGATCTGGTGAAATATCCTTGAAATAAAGTTCGTACCGCTCCCCGCTGTCCTCATCCCAGAAAGATACCAGATTCGTTGGGTCGTCAGTCCGAGCATCGTAGAATGATTCGCTTTTGAAGATATCGAGACCGAGCAACTCGAGGTCGACGTCTGTAGAGCGAGCTGGTCGGTCACTGCCGGATTTCTTTTCCGTGTCAACGGTATCCGCTTCAACAAACCCTCCGCGAGCGCTCTTGGTTGGCGTGATGCCGGATTCCTGGAGAAGATTTTTAAAACTCCGGTTCATGAATACAGTGCTTTGATCCCATTCGCTGGTCTCCTCTACCAGCTCTCGGATAATCCCTAGTAATACGGTGGGATCGTCGTCGTCGAGTTTGGAAGCGTAGGGCGAGGAAACGCTGTTCCGCCGCCTCTTGCCTTTCGGAAAGATGCTAGTCGAGACACTGCGAAGATCCGAGCTACCCGCTAGCCCCAATGCTCCACCAGGGGATGAAGGGCTGTGCGGTGGTTGACTAAATTTATACAATGATGACTCGCTATCGAGAGGCTCGGGAAGGATCATGGAACGAAGAGGAGACGGTCCGACAGGGCCTATCGACGGGCTGCGCCGAGTACGAACTTGGAGTTTCGGTTTCAAGATACCAGTGTCAGGAGGTGGAGATGGAAGGAAAGACCTGGGAGGAGAGAGTGCCTGGCCTAACAGGGAACGCTCTAACGGGATGCTGTTGATGTTTGTGGCCGAAACTGGAGCTGACTGAGAGGACTGATCCAGTGGTTTGATATCTGCCTGAAATGGGAGAGTGGCCTGCACAGTTTTTTTCGAGTACGCGGAAAGTGCGTATGGGTGAGATATTTGAAAGTCGCTAGCACGGTGGGCAGAACTTGGCGGCGAGCTCATGAAAGGGAATGGCGGAATAGGCGGGATAAACGACCGGCTGAACCGAGAGCCAGTCTTTGGGCTGAATGGACTAGATACTGAGATAGACGAAGGCGTAGGAGAAGTGGTCGAAACTTCCGAAAGTCGAGGAGAGAGAGATAGTGGCGTATTCCGGTCATGGGAGGAGGCGATTCTGGAGGAAGGGCTGCTTGGGGAGAAGGTCGAGCGTCGACTCCGTGGACTCTTGAGACTCGAATGTCTTCGGCGGTTAGAGCCATACGCCACGCTGCGGTTCATGTTTGGAAGGGAAAATCGGCGGAAATGTGCAGGCACAGAGGAGGAATTTACATGTGCTTTGTCAGGCAAGGAAGGCAATTTGAACGAATGGGATTCTCGCAGTGCATGTTTCCTATCCCCTGCGCGAGACGAGGAGACTGAGGAGTGGCGTAGACGATTGTTGATATCGAGCACAGAGGGGTAGTTGGGCCTGCGGCGCCGAGTCTCGGTATGGATTTGATATGTGAAGGAAGATTGCTTGTTTTCTTTCCATTCCGTCTTCTCCAGCGCGCATTGAATTTCGACGGTGGGAGAGCCCCAAAACCCGACGATGAAACCTGCCTTTTCCTTGCGGCTAGGCACGCTGTCTGTGGATGACATTGGGAGTGATAGAATGGAGTTCTGGCGCGCCTGATTCACGCGACGCGACTTATGGATATAGACGCGTTTCACCAAGACAAGGAGCAAGAGACCTGAAATCAGTGTGGCGAGAACGGCGAGGCAAACTGTTACAGAAGGGCGAGCAGAGGGGGTTATTGGATTCACTGGGAGGGCGCTGCAAGGAGAAAAGAGTGTCAGAGCCAACAAGAGCTGGTGGGCGTGCAACATGTTCAAGGGAGACAATCGTTTGCATTACGTCATACTCATCAGTCCACTTCCCCAAACTTGCTTTTAGCGTTCCGTTATGTCCTCCGACGCACTGCTCGCGGCAGACTATGTCAACGAATCGTGAATTATCCTGGTTCTTGAGGCAATTCACATGGTTGACTTGGTCCTTTCTAGCCACATCCGAGCGTTTGCCGAAGCTCTGGACGCCGACACTGATTTCCACGACCGTGATGCAAGCAGGCTCGTCGACCCCTCCACCCCGTCCTCACCGGTGGTTTCGACGTCTTCAATCCGTATACGAAAAGTCTCTGCGCTATCCGACTTCGCGCCCGTCAATCTTAAAGTCAAAAAGTATGGTGTTTTCCCTCACAAGACGCCAACCTGATGTGCATACAGACGGAAACGAAAAGACAAAGCGCACCACGGCCGCGGGAAAGCCGCCAGACACGACTGGACCTTTGTACTGTTTAGGTGGCCCCTGCTGGTATGATAAATCAAGTCCAACTCAACTATAAATTGAAACCGCGAGGCAGGGTTTCATCTTTTTATTCATTGCCGCGCAGTTTGGCTTCTATGTCTCGCTGAGACAGTTGGTCAATATAAAAGAGTGGATTTCGGCCTGTAAGTAGGGTGGCTTAGGACTGTTCACGACTCACGTGGGACGTTCAGGGAGAGGGAAGAAAGGGTTGCTCAGACAAAGACTTCGAGCCTCAAGAACCTATGAGGTCCGCGAATTTCTTACTTGTTCGACGATTGTATTTATCATTATCTTTGCCCAGGAATGGAAGGAAGCCGCCGTAAGAAACTATCTTGTTCGCCACCATTATGGACTCTTATACACTCTACCAGTTGGTTTTAGACGAATATCTTCATTTTGTTTGCCCTTTTCTTGCTTTCATGGCCTTCACTTCATTGATTGATACAGGACGAGTGGAAGAAAGAGGACGAAGATCCTTTTTACGACTGGAAGCTCGTAAGGTATGTCGCGGTTCACCTTTCTTATACAGAAATTCAATTCATTGAAGGAAGGTTCATCGCTCCTTGAAGACACTACGAGAAGTAAGAAATATCCACACGCTTTCGTACCAGTCCAATCTCTGTTAGAAAAACGACGTCCGAGCCTGTATGGGCGTTTTGGAAACTTGCATACGTTCTAATTTTGCCGCTGTCGAATCTCCGAGGTTATTTATTTTTTGCCAGTGCTACAAGTGCTGACAAATACCGCGGTGCAGGTTGTATAGCGAAGTAAGATTATTTACCGTTAGTTGCAGGTCCTTAGATTCGAGCATCACTATAGACTTTCCTTGGGACCAAGGACCTCATCGAAGCTTATTTTGAAGAGCAGGAAAAAGCTTTTGAATTCATCCGAGAGTCTCCAGACCTGAAGATAGACGAAAAGAAACGATTCTTTAAGGCGGCCAACACGAATCTTGGTTTGTACTCGTCTTGAAGGTTTGATGTTTATTAACCACCTCCCTAGGAATCACCGCTCTATGCTTATCGGGAGGGGCTTCTTTTGGCTACTGTACGTTCGTAGCATCATTATACTTGGCAAAATACTTGATACTATTGCCTGCAGATCACTGTGGGGTAGTCAAGGCACTTCTCGAAGCTGGGCTCCTACCAAGAGTTATCACCGGCACCTCAGCAGGGGGATTAATCGCAAGTTTATGTTGCACTAGAAAAGGTGTTCGTCGTTCGAACTATTTGCGCGTTTGACCTTTGAGACTTCAGCGCAGATGCTGAACTGAAGCTGTTGTTGGTGCCCGAGCTTGCAAATAGAATTACTGCTTGCGAGGAGTCTTTCGGCATCTGGATTAAACGTCTGTGGAAAACCGGCGCACGTTTCGATCCAATTCTGTATGTCTGCTCGTTCCTCTACGTAAAGACAATTTGACAAAAACGGTTCAGATGGGCCAGAAAGGCAGCGTTTGATGTTTTCGTAAACATTTTTTTGCTGCTGAACCTGGTTCATTCTAGTGCACATTTTTTACTCGAGGTTCCATGACGTTCAAAGAAGCCTACTTAAGAACAGGTAGACGGAAAGATAAATACAATAGCCAATAACTAACTGGATTTCAGGGAGAATATTGAACATCAGCGGTAGAGTTCGGTTCCCTCGGCCTTTGTGTGTACTCACTTTATGCTCTCAAGTCATTCCCGCGGATAGACATTCGTAATAATTATCTCTAATATACCCTGCTGAGCTGACTTCGGTATTAGGCCCACCAGACTTCTCAATTATCTCACGGCTCCGGATACGTTGATCTGGAGTGCTCTCCTAGCATCAGCGGCTGTCCCGGGCATTCTCCCGCCTGTCGTATTGATGCAAAAATTGCGAGACGGCACCGCCGTACCTTGGAACTGGGGAAGTCGGTTCAAAGATGGGTCTCTCAGGTTCGTCTTCCCCACCCCAGCGTTGGAAATATTGACACTCAATCACTTGGCCAGAGTCGACGTTCCGATCCAAGCTTTGCACACATATTTCAATGTGACCTCCCCAGTCGTGTCCCAAGTGAATCCCCATGTGCATTTGTTCTTCTTCGCTCCTAGGTCCTTTACCCTCTTTCAAACCGCCATTCTTCGCTCACTTCCCTTCCCCTAGAGGCTCGGCTGGCAAGCCAGTCGCACACCGCAAAGGAAAGGGTGCGTGATTCTATTGCCGTTCTTTATTGTGGCTCTTAGTTATGATCCAGGCTGGCGAGGAAACTTCATACTGTCGGTGCGTAAACAAAACAAAGTTCAGTGAATGTTCTGCCAGAGTCTGACCAGACGGGACAGGCCGCTGAACAATGGTTGAAGCATGAGTTGACGAAGGTGACTGAGATCCATGTATATATACTACAACCCTCACTATGTATCCCAGAATTTCAAGCTCATCCGCGATCTCGAGTTCGTCTTCCATATGAATTCCTTTTGCCGTCTCGTTGATTCTCTTTCTTTAGATTATTACCTCAATTGCTTGGCCAAGACTGGTCTTCAGTGTTCCTTCAAAGATTCGACGGAAATGTCACGTACGAGATAAACACGCTGATGACTTGTGGTTTCTAACGTGGTTTCAAGTATATGGCCGAGGACCAGATTTTGGGACTGGATTCGGATTCTTTCGGATCCAGACCCGCAGGAACTAGAAAGGATGATGCGTGTAGGTCAACTGGTCACTTGGCCCAAGCTACGGATCATCGCCAACCGAGCGAAGATCGAAAAGCAGATATATTTGGGACGGCAATTTGTTCGAAAATCCTCAAAGTCCAAAGCTGCGGTACCTTCTGCGGATGCCACTCACCAGCGCCATGGGCATGGGCTGCGCCTTCCTCCACTTTCCACTACTCCGCCGCCAAGTGGTTCAGATCGTCCAGATCGTCCGCTTTCGGTCGATACGGACGCCGAGCATGCTTTCGCTCATAATCGCCGTTCATTTTTCAGAAACAAACGAATCCGCGTTTCCCCGTCAAATTCAGGCGCATCTACGCCAAGGGAGCCCAGTCGCCAAGCGGATCCGCTTCGTTCACGGGCTGCTCGACGCAAATGGGCATCCAGCCTCTTGAGTACCACTGGCGACAATGCTTCACCACCTTCCAGCATTTCGCCTTTGCCGACTCCGGGTTCTGAGGGCTTCTTCACGAGATTACGCACCAAGTCTCTCTCGACTTTAGCATCCGGCGGAACGACGGTGAAGGAGACGCCGATTGATCCTGCAGAGGATGCCTGGAGTAGTGATACTTCGTCTGAAGACGATTTATTGGTCGATGAGGATCCAGGATACCATTCGTTGTTACTGGAAGGAGATCCGTAGATTACTGAGATATTACCACTTTCTTGTTGCTTTCTCCTTTTTTTGCACTGCCACGACGCTGACTAATACCGCATTTACACCCCCTCTTACACACCCCCATGGCTTCACCACCATCTACGTCCATTACCATCTCGGGCTCCGATCTCGCGGCTGCTGCGGAACGACGTCTTCAACAGCGTCAAGCTCCGTCTGCCTCGGAACTGCAATTCACTGGCGCTGAGCATGAACTCCGTCAGAAATTCAGACGTCTAATCGACCCTGGGATCCTTCGACCCAATGCCGAAGCCCAGGCATTAGCGTCCTTGAAGGTTTCAGCTCTCGGTACCCTTGCCACGTCACCATTTTTATATCGCTCTTAAATACAGACACTGTTGACGATATCTGAAAATCTCTTGCATGATTTTGAGAACCCGCGGTTCCGCCAATTCAAGCCTACGAATAGTTTGATCAAGCGGAATCTCATAGACCCAAAGTGCGACGAGGATTCTATTAGGAGACTACGGCTCTGACATTACAGGTTCCAGAGGGACCGTCGAGTATGCCCGAGAGGTAAGACATTTTCACTTGGCTATTGAATACAATTGAATCTTTGCTAGCTTGGCTTCTATCCCGAGGTAAGTACATTCAAGCTCGACAGGTGTCCTTCTTAATAGTGACATATTTTAGGTCAAAGACTTCCAGCCATATTATACCTTCAATCCTCGAAAGAAAGACAGTCTTCGTATCGGGGCCGAAATACTAAGGGCACAACTAGACCTCTTGACGGACAAGGAGGTTCGCGCAGCCCAGGCGAAAAAAGAAGAAAAAGCGGTGGCTGCCGCCGCTGTAGAGAAGGTGCCGTGTCGCCCACTGAACAGACTGAGCTTCGCTGAATAATCTTCCAAGATACGGCTGGCGTACGAAGACGACCGCAAGATGAAAACTGCTCCACGATGAGTTAGAGAAAGAGAGACGGGATGTAAGATTAGCAGCAGCAGCAAGGCGCGCAGCGATGCGGGAAGTAGCTCCCGAGGCAGCGTCAAATCAAGGAGAGGATGAAGAGGACGAAGAGGATCTTATGCCAGGCTCTGGTAACGTCTTGGGTGTGAGGTCCTTGCCATCCCACAAGAAGACTGATTAGGTACGAAACCATTCGCAAATTCCATAATGACAGGTTGTTATTGTATATGTATGTAGGCATAAATATGTTTTTCATGAGGGATGCGCAGCTGCTTCATGTACAAAAGAAATAAATATATTACTCAAGAGACCACTTTTCTAGGCGGGGGGACGGACCACGCGGTGGTAAAGGGAGGCTCGCAAGGGGATCGTCCTCTTTGATCGTGGGTTCTAAGGAGGACGATGAGCCTGTTATGCCAATCTGCATAACATTTCCCTCTTACCAGTGTTCATTTGTAAAGCCCTGACTCTCTGTAGAACCAAACTGTCTCTCCTTCGCGGCCCATTGACGGAGGACGTGCGGTCAAAGCTGGCGGGTTCCGGAGCTGAGGAAGGCGGCGTTTTCATCGAGACAGATCGACCCAACGGTCCTTTCGGCGTAAGCCGGTCGGCCACACCAGGTTTCGTGGTCGAGAGAGCTCGCCGAGGAGGATTACTCGAGGGCAGAGGAACAGGAATGCTGGGTTCCGCGAGCACGGGTGCTGCACGAACAGTAGCAGGACGCCCCCCCACTGGTCTGGGAGATGGCGGTAAACTCTGCCGCAATACGGACCCCGATCTAGCACGCGTTGTCGGTCGTGGTGGGGTGACCGTCGTCGATAAAACGGGCGCCGCAGATGCATCCTTCAAAACTGTTCCACTAGGAGTGGAGATCTCGCCATTTGGAAACACACTAAGGTGAAGAGCAAGGTGCGTTTTGCGCGGCATGCTTCCGCTAGGAGTCAAAACGTCAACGCCCTTGGGGAAACACAGCCATGTGAAGGTCCTGGTGTGATTTAGAGGGTCTCGGTTCGCTACGCTGAGGGTTCAAGCCAGCCTTCTTGACCAACGCATGGAGGTCCGACCGTGTGAATCTACTCATCTTGCGAACGCGAGGTTCCTGGACTGACAAGAGTGTGAGAAACAGCTCGAAGTGAGGATAAACCGCGGGGTCTGTTTCCACGATCGTTGAGCACAGGGATACTTGAGAGAGAAAACACCCACAGAGATTGAAATACGGGTATCTGGCCACCGCGCCGACATGAACGTCCCGGGTATCCACCGCTTTTACAACGTTGGGGTAAAGGTCGAAGTACGGGTACACAGCAGGATCTGCGGACAGGGTCAGGCTTGCAGATCAGAACCACAACAACAGCTTACACAAGTTAAAGTTGGGATAGTTTACTGCGGTAAATATCATCACCGAACGGGTAACAACTCGACCACCGATAGCGGGATACAGATTGAAGTGCGGGTAGCCAGACGTCTGCGCGGCGCAATCCTCCGGAAGTGAGGGAGCATACGCCCCGGGATCTGACCACTGGTTAGCATTGACCTTAACTGGTTCTTGAGCATGTAGTACATAGGTCAAAGACAGGATACAGGGCCATTCGAACCGATATACCCGAGGGCGGTTGAGATCGAACACCACGGTCATCAGGAAGTGAAGGGTAGATATCCAAAGCAGGGTACACAGCAGGATCTTCGGAACTCGTGAGCGAAAAGAAGAGGTGATCGTGGTCAAAGCGTACAAAGGTCAAAAATCGGATATGCTGGAGTCAGTCGAACGGATATTCCTTGCCGCGATACTATTCCTTGCCGCGATACACGGCTGACGACATCGTCCGGAAGAGATGGGTAGTAGATATCGAAATTAGGGTACACCGCTGGAATCACCGGAGAATCTTTGACATGAAGGTGAGGGAATCGGCAGGCTCATAATGCGATAACACATACACAAGACGAATGTCGGATAACAGACAACCGATCGGACAGCATTGGGGCCACGGAGGGACGCGGAGGAACAATCTTCGGGCCTTTCGGATAGATGTCGAGAACCGGATACACTGATGGATCTATGCACATATGAACATATGATCGAGCGAAAAAAATTATGAACGGACATATATCGAGTATTGGGTACGCCGGGGGGAACCGAAACGGATATTGGGCCCACATCCTTGACCCTGGTAGATTGATGCGATCGCGAAATAGCAGGATAGATGTTGAAGTCTGGATAACCTGCGGACAGACTCTGGGCCGCTGAGTGATTTTCGGTTCTCAAGCGCTGAGGCGCGGGAGAAACAGTGGTATGTTCCGCCAACAGTCCTGCAGCCAGAACTGCGGCCCCCGTGCGAACTTCAGTACTTCGACGTTGAAGCGTTTGGGCGGGATATATGTTGAAGTCCGGATAGCCTGTCGACAAGACTCGAATCGAGAGCCTGCTGGAATTCGTTCCCAGCGATCTTCGGGCAAGGCGGGGTACAAATCAAGACAGGATAAACAGCGGGATCTAGTGCGCAGATTCAGATGGAGTAGAGAAGAGCAATTCAGGGCATACACAAATTGATGATCGGGTACGCAGTAGCCAACTGAACGGACACTGAATGGTCTATGGCTGTAAAAAAAAAAGTTAGGCCTGAATCCACAGGGCAAGAAATTGTATACATCAGCGCCGGGGTCCATCCCGGGATAGAGATCGAAAACCGGGTAGATTGCAGGGTCTGTAAGCACCGCTCAGTCACAGTGAGAATGGACGAAATGAACCCACAAAGATTGAAGATCGGGTACGCCGTTCGCAGCACAATTGAGATGGGTCCACGTTCAACCACCGCAGATTTCTGATGCGTTCTTGAAGAGGTTTGCAACGGGTGGGTCTAAGATCTCCATGAATGGTGGCACATGGATATCGCGACTTGGACTTACACAGATTGAAGTGAGGGTAGAACGACGACGACGAGACCGAAAGAGCTTCCATCTCTCCCTGGTATGGAGGGTATGGCACGACATGAGGGTAGACAGCAGGGTCTGTATTCGAGGTCAAAATTGAAAGAGGAGGAAAACTGAAGCATACAGAGATCGAA
The DNA here is from genome assembly GCA_029281435.1 of Mycena haematopus. NCBI lineage: Eukaryota > Fungi > Basidiomycota > Agaricomycetes > Agaricales > Mycenaceae > Mycena > Mycena haematopus. The sequence goes on from JARJCV010000564.1 coordinate 14,158, forward strand.
GTGCGCATAGCGAGGAGCGAGACGGACGGAAATTCCCGATGAAGGAGCGCTCATCGGTCCTAGCAGAATATAGATCCAGCAAGTTTGCAGGGTACACCGGATCTACACGACAAATCAGGATTCGTCGGGTAAAAATCATGAGGCTTACACAAATTGAAGAATGGGTACCCCGACGGAATGATGGTGACCGGGCCCGTTGCAGTTTGCGTCGTAGGAGATACAGCGTTTGTGATAGTACCAGAAGCCCCCGGGTAAAGGTCAAAATGAGGGTAGACCGAAGGATCTGAGAAGGATGTAAGATTATATGATCTACAAGGTTTCGGTGAACGCACAGAGATTCAAATAAGGATACACGGCCGGAGGCGCGACGGATACTTGCTCGGAAGATGATCCAGCGGTGTGGTACGGCCATACCATATTCCAAGGTGCAGGCGAAACCCGACGCTGTCTAGCCGGCGCTTGCGCGACTCCCTCTACTGCTGCTGCGACTCGGGCCACTGCTGCGACTCCGGCTACTGTTAGTGCGACTTCAGTGGTCGCTTGAGCGACTGGTGCAACAGCGTCATTTGCGCGGTACGGCCAGACCATATTCCAAGGCTCAGCAGGCGCGGTCATCTCTTGTGGGGCGGTGTCATTCGTATGGAACGGCCACACCATGTTCCAAGGCGTGGCTGCTACGTCCTGATGCAAGTGGGATCTGGAAGTATCGTGGTAAGGCCATACTAGGGACCACGGCGCGTCATGCTCGGAGAGTGCAGAGATGTCAAAGGCCCGCTGCCCGGCGTCCGGGGTGTGGACGTAAAACGGCGTGGTCGGGCTGGGCGGGAACGACTCCGGCGCACCCCAAGATGTCGCTGTCATTGGAGTGACTGGCCTGCTGAAATGTTGTCTGTCGGCGAGATGGACCGACGGCGCGCGGTACTCGCTTGTGGGTGAAGGGGGAATGACAGAGGCGCACCCCAGCTGGTAGCGACTGAAGGTGAAGGAGGAACCTCTTCAAACATCCGTGTGCGCAATGTCCGGGGTGCGCACTCTATCGAAGTCGGCATCAGGGATCAGCAGATGCGGAGGAAGCGTATAGTCGGACGGTCCAAATGATGTACAAGTAGAGGGTGTCATGCACACCGATCCTTGCGCGCGATTGGCAAGGTGAATGGATGGGTCGTAGTACCACGTTAAGGGCGAATAGGGATCATAGTCGTTGGGTCCGGCTGATGAAATGGAAAAAGAATAGTCTTCTATCCTATACTCGTCGTCGTGTTCATCGTCATTGCTGGTGGGCACCATGGGGCTTTCTTCATCTAAGGGAGAGTGGTGTGCGTTCGCCCCAGCAAGGACTATTTGCGCCGCCTCAGCCACCATTGCTCCGGACACAATGGAAGCACTGGCTCTCCACGTATTGACCCGGTGCTCCAAGTCATGTTTGGCCGTCTTGGGCTCATCTTCTTGAAAAATGGGGGGCAAATTGAGCGAGCTTGGATGGAGATCGGGTGGCGAGGGGCGAGACGGCCGAGCCACGATAGAACGCGGGACAGAGCGAGCAGACATGGTATCGAAACGGTCGATGAGCGAGAGTTTCCGTGGAACATGTCGAACAGGCGGTCGGGCAACGGAATTGTTATCCTGGTCGTCACCGTCCCAAGGGTTGATCTGCTGTCTTCCCGGTAGTGCACAACCGATGGGGCCGCTGAAGGCGTGACTGATATCGGGACATCCATATGCTCTCTGTGGGACGACGCCATCCACGCTCCGTACCACCTAGCCAGCCTCATATCAATGTCGAATTCAATCTTTCCGGCAATAGGTAGCGCGGTATGAGCAGCGCCTGGAGGAGGATCGAATGCATGGCTCCATATCATTTGCCAAGAGTCGTCGGCAATCCGCGGTGTCACTGTGATGCCCTTGTCGGTATAATGAAGATAAAGGCAGAGACCAGTGGTGCTGGGGAAATTGTATTCGCGAGCAATCGCCGTTAATTGTCCATAAATCTAGCATGCCATCAACATAGAGAGAGGGAGCAAACTATTGATGCGTACTGTCGGGAAAAGCGGCATGAGCAACCCTTGGGAGAGACGATGACGAGGTCCAGTAGACAAGGTATGGCCAAGGTGCCCGTGGTCCTGGGGAAGCGACGGAGGAGGCAAGACGACGATGAAGGAACGAGAGCTTCTCTGCACGGTACGTTCGCGAGACTCCCGAAGACCACTGTTGTGGTACACGATGGAGGACGCAGCTTTGCGGAGGCGCGAGCCTGCGGGCTCAGCAATGGAAGCCGACGGGGTGTCGAAGTATTCGGCGGCGTGTGGATCCTGGCCGCCGAGGATGCTTGTAGTTGCGGGTGTAGAAGCTGGGGATGGCCATGGTGATTCGCAGAGGCGTCGGTGCTGACGATACGCTGGGGGAACTCGAACGGGGAGGGCTTGTGGAACGGGGACGCTGTAAGGTGGGACATTACGGGCAATGACGGGGAATGCGGGAAAGTTGGTGCTAAAGCAATCTAATGAGGAGCACTGAGTCGAAACGAGGAAGAGTAGGTCCTGGACAGAGGCCGGCTCTCCGTCGCGCTAGCAAATAGTGAACTGGGAACGAAGGAACGGATACAGGCACTGGTGAAGAAAGATGGAGCCAAGGATGGAAACTGTTGCAAGACGATCAGATATTGATAGGATCAATGTATATTGATCGAATCAATGCACATTGATCGCACAGCCACCTTGCCTATGGACAAACTGCAACAGCTGAGCGCACTCCCGCAAAAAGACAAGGGCGCAGCCTTCATCGCGCTTATCCGCGACGTCCTCGCGCGCCCAGACAAGTCTGCAGTTGCCGCAGACCTTCGTGCAGTCGTCGACACTGTCGTAAACCAGGAGAGTGTTGGGCTTGTGGTCGGCAGACAGGTTCTCTCCGAGCTCGTCAAGATCCTCGGCGAAGGTGCGAACAGTGATCCCCAGTTGCGCAAAACCCTTGTGGAGGGTACCCTTGCCACAATACAGCCCCGCATTGTTAGCTATGAGGAACAGGCAAGTGGCAATTGCTTTCTGGGTTGACTCACAATAAATAATTCTGCTCTTGCAGGTAAACACCCTGCGCTTCCAGCTCGCGGATATTCTAGAGGAGGAGGAGGAATGGAGCGAGGCCGCCCGCGTTCTCATGGGCACGTCCCTCGACTCGGGCCAGCGGTGCGCAGCTTTAGAGACAATGACGCGTCGATATTGACCAAGATCCAGTGCGATGGCAGAGGGCGACAAGCTTCGCGTATACGTCCGCATCGTTCGACTGTTGCTTGAAGACGAAGACTCCATTCAGGCCGAAACATACTACAATCGCGCGGCTCTGCTCGTGCACTCGACGACCAACAAAGAGACTCTACTCCAATTTAAACTTTGTCAGGCCCGCATCAGCGACTACGGACGCAAGTTCCTTGAGGCAGCTAGCCGTTACCACGAGTTGAGTTACGTCGGAGACATCGATGAGGATGAGCGGCGACACATGCTGTAAAACTACTTTCTTCCATTCCTTCTTACCCACCTCTAACACATCCTCTAGGACAGCTGCCGTCACTTGTGCTGTCCTTGCGCCCGCCGGCCCCAATCGATCGCGTATATTGGCTTCCCTTTACCGCGACGAACGAACCCCTGAACTCCCGACGTACAATATTCTCTCGAAGATGTTCCTCGACCACATTCTCCGCTCCGCCGAAATCAAGTCTTTCGAGGCCACTCTCAAACCGCACCAGCTCGCCAAAATCGCTATTTCCTCAAACGACCGCCTCGCGTCGTCCGGGCAAGGTGACGACCCGGCCGCCGCCCACGAGCCCGCCGCCAGCACCCGCACCGGCCCGTCGACCGTCCTCGACCGCGCCGTCATGGAGCACAATCTCCTTGCGAGCTCAAAGATATACAACAACATCACGTTCCGTGGGCTCGGCGCACTGCTAGACTTGACTCCCGGTGCCGCCGAAACAATGGCACGAAAAATGATTGAGCAGGGGCGTCTGCGCGGGTCCATCGATCAAGTTGATAAGCTCATTTGGTTCGAGGGAAGTCGCGAAGAGGATGACGCACAGGGAAAAGCCGGTGGTCTGGGCGATGTCGAGGACGCCGAAGATACCGGTGCTCCATTCACAAAACGTTGGGACAACCAAATACGGTTGACAGCCGCTAATGTGCGTTCGTCTCTTCGTTCATCGCCTGCTCGCTCACTGCATCATCAGACCGAATCCATTGTACAGCACCTTATGGAAAAAGGGCTGGTCAAGCTGTCCGTAGCTGGCTAGATGTTTGTCACCCGATACTCACTCTTCTTCGCATTATTTTGCTGTGCCGCGAAAGCATAATATACAACTGAATCACTGTATTGCAATATCATTCTTTTTTCTTTTTTCTGGCGCGCTCTCGTTTTGTTTCCAACTCGTGCCACTCGCCGTGCAACGTCGCTAATCTGAATGGAGCGTGTCAGAGTATACGGGGACAACATGAGACGCAATAAACGTACCCAACTGGTGCTATCGCAGATGGAGCTTCCTGCGTGAAATACGGGGCTTCTAACGCCTGCACGGCAGTCGCGCGAGCGGCTGGGTCATAACACAGCAGCCGCTCCGCAAGGTCCAGGGCCGCTTGAGACATCCACCTGAAGATGAGGCGTTCAGCAAAAAAACCGTCAGAGGGTGTTGCACTCACTTTCGAAACATCTCCCTGAAATTGTTGGGGATCTCATCTCGGGGCTTGACGAGCTCGTACCACGGGAGGCTAACCACATCTGCCCAGCGGTCCGCCGTCGGAGTACCGATAACCTTGTAGATAGTGTCCAATTGATGTATCTCGTCGTTGCCCTGAAACACAGGTTTTTTTGTGAACAGCTCCAGCATTATACACCTGCATGCACAAGTGAGCAAGCTCATTCTCACGAAGCGTTATCCAATCTTACCCGGCACTCCACATGTCTACCTCGGGACCATATATTGTCGCGCCAAATAAAAGCTCCGGAGGTCGATACCAAAGTGTGATGACCCGATTGGTATAGTCCGTCCGTCGCCGTTTCTGGTAGAACCGTGCAAGCCCAAAATCTGCGAGCTTCAGTTCACCGCGATTATTGATTAATATGTTGGATCCCTTGATGTCGCGGTGGATAACACCCTTGTGATGGAGGTACGCCAACCCCGCCAACATTTGGTGAGAGAGGGACTTGAGATGCGCGTCGTTGAAGCTAAACTGCGTTTGCGAAAGAATCCCCGTCAGGTCATGCTCCAGGTACTCAAAGACCATGTACACTGAGCCTGCACGAAGTAGATTAGATAATGCGCAATAAGTATGGCGGCATAGACACCGACCATTGGAAACCATCATCTCGTATAACCGCACGATATTTTCATGGCAAAGTGACTGCAAGAGTTTGATTTCTCGCATAGCGGTAACGGGAAACCCCTCCTTCTCTGATTCCATGCGTATCCGCTTTAAAGCGACGTACCGCTTGGTCACCGTATTTTGCGCTTTATACACCTTCCCGAATGTTCCTTCTCCAACTTGACTGACGATAGCATATAGTTCACTTCGACTTTGAAAAGGAGTCGAAGCGCCAGTGTTATCAGGGTCGGGATCAAGTTGTTTCGGCGTTTGAAGCGGTGTGGGCATTCGCAGCTCGGCAGCTGGCTCCGGGGTTCGTCCTCCATCACGACGGAGGAACTTCGTGACGCGGCAAGAGGGGAAGACGGCAAGCGGGGAGGAAGCGGGTCATCAACAATGACATTCGAGGTAGGATGTGCTGGTTTCTCAGCGTATGGTTGTTTCAGCGTGTGGTTGTTGGTCGATTGAGCTGGAGGTTCCTGTTCGGCGTCTGCATCTGCAATGACAGACATGTCAGAGGGTATCTCCATATCATCCTCATCACCGGGAAAGAATCTCTTGAGAGATGAGCTGCTTTGCCCAATTGGCTTGAAACCTGCATTCTTGGGAATTATACGGGTCGGGGCCATCGGCTTGGCCAATGTTGGTCTAGGTAATTCAGGACGGGAAGCATGTATAACAGGGATGATTGTCGGAGGTGGCATAATGTCTGTGCTGGCGTTTTGTGCTAATGGCTGCGTTCGAGGTCCGGGCTGGAAAGACAACTCAGTCATTTGGGACACAGGAAAAGTCCTCGTTGCACTTGCCTTACTATGCACTCCATTCGGCGTACTGGTTCCATTTCGCCGTGTGGTCGGCTCGCGGGGAATGTTATCAACAACCGCTCTTGGCGAAGAGATGATAGCTGGGGCACTGACGGCGGTCGCAAGTCGAGGAAAAGAACGCAGTTCGGGACTGCGACCGCGACTTGGACTCCGGCCAGCGCTCATACTAGATTCCCGAGACAAATGTCTCGGGTAGGGGGTGGGTTGTTTGGTTTGTAGGTGCTTTCTGACGGCGGCGGCAACGGCTGGGTCTGACGGGGCACCCAGATTGCATGACTTGCGTCGTGCGGAGGACGACCTGCGACTATGGGACTAGAGTCACGCCGTCGTCGCTTGGAAGCGGGAGAAACGGAAGGGGATTTCGTGCGCGCACGAGAAGAACGGTGAGAGTAATACGATTCCGCAGGCGACCGTGATCGCGAACGGGAACGCGACG
>JARJCV010000565.1:0-20713 GCA_029281435.1 Mycena haematopus
AGGAGTCGGTCAAGATGAACTTCCGATCGAATGCCCGAGATACCATTGGTCGGGAATCGGCGCTGAATGGTAAAGTACGAGCATAGAGCGGATGCCCAATAACTGTAGGTAGCGGATCCTGTGTGAAGCTGTGGTGCAAAGTCTGGCTGTCGATCGGTTTGAGCGTATGTATTGCAAATATTTGCTAGCTCGTTGATCGATTGATTGCCGGTCAACTTGCCGACTTTCGAACAATCCAAGTTTTTTGTAAAAAATTGTACACCACATTAGTGACTTGCTTGTACCTTTTTGGGCCTTCTGGGTTTGGCAATGCTGAGCAAGCTTACTTATACTTATATTTTGAATAAAATCCTGCCAGGGTGTGTTGGCAATACATGAAGATAGGTATTGATAGAACCAGGCCTTCTCCTGGAACACAGTTTCCCATCCCTCTACAAGAGAGTCAAATATTACGCTATCCTGGATGTCCATATCAGCCAACTGAGCTGAATCTGAGTCGAGTCGAGTATAATTGTGTTACTTCGGCGCCGTCCTGCGCAAATGTGAAATGATCATAGGTACTTCTTGTGCAAGCTCGATAGTGCTTCCGGTCGCGCCAAGCTGGCTGTAAGAATTGGCAAGCCGAACTTTTACATAGACCATTTCCGCGGATTCAGGATGCGACTTCAGTATCTCTTCGTAGAAACGGGCTACATCTTGGGTTTTGGCGTACAGCACGGGTTCACCTTGGACGAAATCAGGTCGTGTCCCCAATCGTCGGTAAGACGAGATTGTTATTGAAGAATATGACTCCGTACGGTCAATAATTTGTGAGACCCGACGGGAAGGCAATGCAAGGGCAAAAGAGTCAAGAAATTCATCGGGGTACGGGGCGAGTGCGACATGGTGGAAGTAGAAGGAACAGTGAGAATCGATCCGGAGGTCTTGGCCATGTAAGTTCAAACTTTAACGTTTTAACTCGTACATACGACGCTAAGATCAACTCATAATCGATAGAATTTGCCTCAAGGGCTTCAATAATATAAATACGATCGTCATCATTCAATCACTCATCGAGGGCCTTTGCAGGGGTTGTTCTCATGCTCGTGAGTATATTCTCCATGTCTCGATGCTCGCAGGCATTCGTCGATCGGCAGTTCGGTTGGAAAGGGTGGAAAGTTTCGTGGCGCGCCCATTTGATGAAAGTCAAACCAAATTCTCTTCGAAACATAATTGTCAACTCCCGCCAAGAACAAGATGCTCGCTCGACAACTCATGTCATGTCTCGACGGGATTCAGACAATTTGCAGGTATGACAACTCTAACGAAAAGCATTTGTTTTTCATTCATTTTGGAGCGAATACAGAATGTTCACAATGGAAATAGGGGGACGAGAATTCCAAATGCGGTAACTTCACGGGATGACCAGTCAGTGTGAGTAATTGATGGTTGGTCATGATGATGTGACTCGTTTCCTGGTTTTTATACTCCCTTAAGCACGCGAACGTCCTTTTTCAGGGATGAAACGTACTTCTCAACAGGCAGAACTGTTCCTTCTAGGAACTGATTAGCTCGTTCCCATTGCCGCTGGTCTTCTCTGAGTTAGCCGGCAGGTATTCGGATTCAAGTTCCCTCTCGCATGAACTCCCACTGTCTCTCAGCTTGGGCCTCTAGGTCTGCCATGCACTGGTAGCCTAGGCCTGGCCGCCTGATCTCAACGTGACCAACGTTGCTGTTGGTAGTCGCCTGCCGTTTGGTCTTGGCAAGAACTTTTACAGCAAAGCGGCAAGTTCTCGGTGTGGAAGGCCTAAATTCGCGACATTGCCGGAATCACAGTATAAAATCCTCGCTGCTCGTACGACGACGTGATCATTTATCTGCGGACAATGCCCAGTATCCTTCAGCTCTCGGGCCTCATCACGCTATGGGTGGCATTTGTGCGCGCGCAAACCACTGTCACCGTCCAGGCCGCAACGACATTCCAGACCATGGACGGGTTCGGGTTCTCAGAGGCGTTCGGCCATGCAAGCGACCTCTTCAACTATCCAGCCGCAGAGCAGAAACAGGTGTTGGACCTCTTGTTTAACACCAGCACCGGCGCGGGGATGACAATAATCCGCAACCGCATAGGCTCTGGCGGGGCTGGCGACAGCATCCTCCCAACGAGCCCTGGCTGCCCCACTTGCACTCCTAAATATTCGTGGGATGGTTCTGATGGCTCACAAGTGTGGTTCTCGCAGCAGGCTATGGCATACGGTGTCAAGACCATTTATGCAGACGCGTGGAGTGCCCCGGGGTTCATGAAGGTACGGCGGCAGGTCGCCGTTGGGCGGCGAACTAATGTCCTTTCTTCCAGACCAACGGCGTCGAGACTAACGGTGGAACTCTGTGTGGGGTGACCGGCGCAACCTGTGCTTCGGGTGATTGGAAACAGGCGTACGCCAACTTCTTGACCCAGTATATCAAGTTCTACCAACAGTCTAATGTTACGATTACCCATGTCGGATTCCTCAATGAGCCTGAATACAGGTATCTGGACATGTTTCGTTGTTTCCTTTACGTGTACTGATAGGTCACGTAGCCCCACGTATTCTTCAATGAACTCAAACGGCCAGCAAGCCGCAGGTTTGATGTTTCTGACATCTGACGCTATCTTCATTGACGAATTCGCCAGATTTCATCAAGGTCCTTTCGCCAACACTTGCCGCAGCAGGGTTGACCACGAAGATTACCTGCTGCGACTCCGAAGGTTGGGCCAACCAGATCACGATGACCAACGCGATAAGCGCGGCAGGCGCGCTGAACCTGCTCGGTGTCGTCACTTCGCACGCATACAGTTCGCCCGTATCGGGCACGATCAACACACCGACCAACGTCTGGGAAACGGAGTACGCCGACCTCAGCGACTCCCTTCTCCCGAACAATTGGTACAGCAGTGGCGCAGCGGGGGAGGGTCTCACATGGGCGAACCAAATATTTGACGGCATTGTCAACTCGCGACTTTCCGCGTACTTGTATTGGATTGGCGCAGAGCCGGGGTCGACCAACTCCGCACTGATCCTGACCAATGGTACAACGGTGACACCGTCGAAGCGCCTTTGGGCTTTCGCACAGTGGTCGCGCTATGTGCGCCCCGGCGCCGTACGCCTCGGCACGTCCGGGAGCGGCACCAACCTGAAGTTCAGCGCTTTCAAGAACCCAGATGGGACCGTGTCTGTACAAGTGCTGAACAACGGTGCCACCACCGCAGCGATCAAGGTCGCGACCAGTGGGTTCACGGCTACGAGCGTTCAGGCATTCGTTTCCGCGCAGGGGACGGACCTCGCTGCGCTAGCGGTGACTCTGAGCGGTGGTGTTTCGTCCGCCAGTGTGCCCGCTCACGGGATGGCCACTTTCATATTAAACGGTACGCCGGGCTCTACGACTACGACGGTATCAACAAGCACGGTTTCTACGACTAGCGTTAGTACAACGACGACGACTAGCGCTAGCACGACGACGCCCATCTCGACCCCCACGTCATCTCCAACAGGCTGTCTGTCAGCAGAATGGGGACAGTGAGTTCCATATGTGGATCGTGTTTTTCTTTAGATTTCGTTAATTCCGCTCTAGATGTGCTGGGACAGGTTGGACGGGTTGCACCGGGTGTGCGTCAGGCACCACCTGTGTGTTCGTGAATCAATGTACGTAGTCTTTCACGATCGTATCATGATAACTCATCCCGATTCTTCGATAATAGGGTACTCGCAGTGTCTCCCACCGTCGTGAAACTCGTCACTGCGTTCAAGACTTACCCTCAGTTAGTCACAGCTATGTAGAAAAACGTATAAAACATAAATGGCATGAAACCTTGCAAGGTTCTCGTTCTTCTGGAATAAAAATTTTGCCATCGTAACTCAGCGAGTGATAGTCGACGAACCTCGAAAATTGACCTCCAGGAAGGCGTTGCATGATAAAAAAACTCGATTCCCGGGCCGAAAGCTCGAACGTCACCAACAAACTTGGGACTAATTATTCCATAGCCAGCATACCCGGCCGGAGATGCACGAGGGCAAGTTCAGTAGGTTCGCAGGAGAGCTCTACATGTACTTAGCGGCCTGTCGACTGTCGTCCGTTCCTTCTCGCTCTGCCCGGTGGCTCAGCTACACACCAGGATGTTCCCGCCTTGCCGCACATTCTTTCGATTATGAGTACTATAAGTAATAAACAGAACAGTCGTTCTTCCAGGTTTCCGGATTCTCAACAGGGAAACCAGAGGCGCAACAATAGAATTGAGTACACACGGAAATGTACGGGATACTGTACAATGCGACTAATCGAGCGACGACCGCGCAAAAAGTAAGACAAATTGAAAATCGCAAGAGCAGAAAAAAGGGGGCAGCTACGGCGAGGAGTTCAGGCTCTCTACCTTCAGTGGGCTGCTGGGAGGGGTGTGGCGTGTAATAGTATCGCGCCCCGCCGACCCGCAAATCCTCTTGACCGTACTTTCTCCCTCTTCCGTACCCTCATCGACAGCGCGCTTCCGTTTGTGCAGCCTAAGCACCTGCTGGTCGCCGCCTATCTCGCGCGGAGACTCTCGAACTGCCGGACCAGTCGGCATCGCAGTCGGCATCGCGCCGTGGGCGAGACCAGCCAGGTCCGCGCCGCGTGCGGGAATGCTTGCGTCGTCAGAGCCCGCCCGCGCGAACGCGGCTGCGAGTGGCAGCGAAGGCGACCTTTCCGACTTTATGGAAGTGGGTTTCGTGTCCTCAACGGCATCCTGCCATCGAAGAGGTAGATCGTCCGCGTCGGCCTCAGTTTTCACAGAAGGTTTTTCTTCTTCCAAGTCAGAGTCGTCGAATGGGTAAGGCTTTGGGGGCTCAGAAGTCTTGGAGATGTTGCACGAGCTTTCATCAACCGTGATGATGAAGGCGTTTTGGCGTCGAAGGCCACAGACAGGCGGAGGGCTTCCGTATAGGGACGCAGTTGGGGACGGGAATCTGTTGCGATATGTCCGGACGAAGGGTTGGTAAGGGAGAGGGGGTAGCACGGTGTTCGCCTCCGGGTCGGAGGGACGGTTGGCGGCACTGCGTCGGTCGGCCTCAGAAAGGTGCTCATATGAGTTTTGGGGCGCAGTTGGGGACAGGGATGGGCGAGATGGGAGGACGAAAGCGTTCTGACGTTGAAGAGCGGGATGGCTGGCGGCATTGCGCCGAGAGGGGTCGGTCTCGGAAAGGTTCTCGCATTGAATTTTGACACCGTCGGTGGAGCGGCGTGATCCACTACCCTCGGCGTGGGCCGACCCAGAAGAAAGATCGATGGGGGGAAGCACCACACCCGCAGCCGTCGCGTACACAGCCGTCCTACTGAAATTCAGACATATGACGACGACCAGGTATAGTGCAACTTACTGGGGAGTGCCACCGCTTCCATGTTCTTGTTGTCTACGAGTGAGCAATGCGGACAATATTTTTTCTCGTGCCACCCGGATCTCGTCTGCTGTTGAGTCGGACCCGTTGGCCGGGAAATGGCCCACAACGTCGCTCCAGAGGAGTCCAAATTCTGTATCGTCGCCGCTTCGAGACATGTCTATCCTTAGTCGTCTCGTGGCGACCATGAGGAGCTGTATCAGGAAACGCTCGGACGGGATGCGGTTGCGGAGGAGTTCGAGAAGATCGTCGTTGGTAGCAGGCGCTGGCGCTTCAGCATCGTTGGCCGACTCGGAGCCGCCGCTCGAAGGTTCAGCGCTGGATCTATCAGAGGCGGCGTCGTCGTTGTCATTGTCATTGGAATCGTTCCTCTCGGGAGGGCCTTGCTCAGCACTCGGCCGCAGAGACGCGGGATCGACGAGGAGATTCGTGAAGAGTTTGCTGACCCACTTGCTCATTTCTGCTTGTTCAGTGGGGTCAATGTGGGAGGAGAAGCAGAGGGTCACTCGGACGAGGCCTCTTAATAGTACCCACGTCGACGCTTTGGTTTACATCAGCTTGCTTTGACCTCAGAGTGGATAACAATGCAAGAACAATGAGGGGCAGATGATGGCAATGGCCGAGTCAGAACAGGTTTGCGTTGTCCATAGACTTCCGTAGAGTAGCTGGAGGCGCCGAAAGTCTCAGCCAACTTCAACTGAAAAGAAGTCGAGAAACGAGCTTGACCGTGCGCTTGAACTTGAAGGGTATTCCGAAAGTCTCCGAAAGTGACGTAATAACCGCGGTCACGTGATAAGGGGTGAGCGCGCTCGAACGCGTACTTTATCAAAGGTAGCATAAGCATTATCGAAAGCAGACGAACCATACATACGGCCCTCTTTTTGACAATCGAACACCATCGGGCAATACATCAGACGGAACATTTGTCCTTTGCACGGTCTCCCGCCGGCAACCTCGTACGTATCAGGTGGATGAATAGCAAAACGATGTCAATGTGTCTGATGGAGCGGATACGACGTATCACGATCCCGCACCTGGCAAATCGTCCATCGGGAGGTCTGCCGCTGGAGAGAGCAATTCACATAACGCCTCAGGAAATTGAAAGAAGATGCCGCACGCTGCAGGAAGTCATCCTGGTCTTCTCCAGAAAGTGCCTCGAGGGATTTCCCCTTCGTTTCTGGAACGAGTAGGGTCGATAACACGCCCGTTAACATAAATGCTGCTAAAATCTCGAACCTAAACAGCGTCAGCTCAGGCACGACAAACGTAAGATGAATGGAATCAGCTCAGCACGTACGAATGATCAAGGAACTTGTTGTCGGCCGTATCAACCAACCACGAGAACATAACCTGCGCGATAATAGCCCCAAGCTTCCCCGTAGCGGCGGAAATGCCGTGCCCGGTCGAACGGTAGCGTGTGGGGAAGATCTCTCCTGCTAGGTGGGTAGGTAGGTAGCATCACACGGCGCAGTCCCACCCACCTGGAATTATGAAAGTCGTGGTATTCGGCCCAAAATTCTGGAAAAAGTTGGCTAAGCAGAAAAGGGAGATGAAGAATCTCGTCCCGGGGGTAGAGATAGCGTTCGTGGCCGCAGCGAATGTGATGAAATGGTTAAACGTGAGACCTGCGGGCACTTTAGTCTGTTTTATAGTTTGTGAATTGCACCCACCCATGACGAGGAAGAGCATGGTCAGGACGCAAAATCCCATCAATTGAATGGGGCGCCGTCCCCAGGTGTCTATAAATAGAAAACACACCCAATATCCTGGAATGAGCCCCGCAACAGCGAGAATCAAATTCCCAACGCAAAGGTGGTAGACATTTTTATACACATCGCTCGAGTCACCGAAGCCAATCCCCGCGAGAATCACAGAGGCGTTCAATCCGAGTGTGTAAAATGCAACCTGCGAAGATACGCCAATCACTCTTGCGGTAGTGGTTTAGTGCACTCACGTCGATGGCAAACCATGAGTACGCGGTCCCAATGAGCACGCGCAAATTTTTCCACTGGCCGAAATAGCGGCGGAAGTCCCGACGCGTTGGGCGCGGCGCATCGGCTCTCAAGATGATTTCGTCCCACGAGCGGGCGGCCCTCTCCGGTGTCAGCGCCCCGCGTATGTCGTTCTCCGCCCGCAAGATGTTGCGCTCGATATCGAGCGTGAAACGCGGTGTTTCTGGGATCGTTAAGCGGAAATAGAGCGCTAGTACGGCGGGAACACAGCCGAGGCCGATCAATAAGCGCCACATCTGATCAATACGGTTGAACGAATGAGTGAGCGTGCTGGTAGCGTGGCAGATTTGGTGGGCAGCGGGATTGCAACTCGAACAGCTGTCGGGGGGAAATTCCTCAGCCAAAACGTGTTTGAAAGCCATGGTGATTATCGTTGCGACCAGAGATGCGGCTGGAAAATGCTTATTAGCAGACTGGAAGATACGGCGAGGCAAGTCGAACTTACCAAAGTTGCCCCATCCCTGGGCCGCGAATACGGCTGTCATCATTCTCCCGCGAATTCTAGTCGATGCAAATTCAGACGAAATGGTCGCGCTGAGAGGGTAATCTCCGCCTATTCCCACTCCGACCTAAAATCCGCGATTAAGCAAAAATGGGGAGCCAGTCATCCAAAGGCGCCTCACAATGAACCGCCACACTATTAACATGACGATGATATTCATGGCTTCTCCTCCGCCGGCAGTAGCCTGTGCCGCTGTCCCCACCACTAGAATAATGAGTTCGAGTCCGTCTGTCGAAAATTATTGTAAAATCTGGTAAGACTGGCGGTAATCACTTGCACATTCTCTTCCGTCCAACGATGTCCGCCAACCACCCAAAACTGGAAATTAGTCAGTTGAAATATGGACAGCGAAGTAACCAGAATGACTCACAAGAGCTGGCCGAAAAGATTCCCGACGGGTGTGGCGATTTTGAGCCCGAGAGTTTGATGTTTATTTAACGCCGGGCGACCTAGCGTGAGAATCACTTAGGACTGAATAATGGTTCATGTGGCAAGCTTTACAGTTTTGGTCCGGTGTATTGCCATACACATATCCAAGCATGATCACAGCAATATTGATGGCGAATATGTCGTATCTGGGAAAGGTCGATAAAATCGGCTGGCAAAGTCATACGGATGCTCACGCGTCGGTGAAGAACCCCACACCGGCGACGAAGCACACCTTGATGTGGAACGAGCTACGATTCGTTAGCGGCTGTGCTTGCAGTGGGGCTGTGAACGTACTGCAGACTTGCATTGTCCACTTCTCGAAGCGCAGCCGTCCGTAGACGATTGAGTAGCACACCTCTGTGGATTTTTGAAGCCGATTTGTTGGAGACTTCCTCCTCCTCCCCTGTCGCAGAGGTATTCGAGTGGGCCATGGATGCCGGATCGATGAGTGCTGCGGGGTATATGAGGGTTGCGGGAGATGAAAGATGCAAGAGCGATGATCATACAGCTTGTCCTTCGAGAATAGAATCAGCGACGTGCACTGCCCGTTCCATCGCATCGTTCATCCGAGAAGGTATCTTTCGCAGTGATTGGTCCAAAAATTCAAGGGAAACAAGTTAACGTCCGTTGGATACGGGTCAGTGCGGCACCGTAAGTATAGCCTGGCACCTGCGCTGACAACAGGTCAGCCGCCATAATTAATGTGGCGCTAACGCCCCTTTTCGGAGCTGCGGAACGTTGGAACTCGAGACCAGGAACCGGGGTAAAGTAGCTGCGATTTCAGATTTGCCGTCTAGGCTGGCGCCCAACCAACCCAACAGTCCAAAAATGTGGGCGGCAAGGTGGCCACATCTAAGTATAAGGCAAGGTGCGGGAAGGCCAGGGAAAGTTAGCAGATTTCAGAATGCAAAGCTGTAAAGTCTGCGTCAAAAAGATCGAGCGCGGGAAGCGCGGGCAAATGTTTTACCTTCGGACAGCTTCGGTCCGGACGAAACTTCTCAGGCTCTAGAGCTCTCGTCACAACTTGTCACAGGTTTGACAACATCCTCGCTCTTGACTGCTCTTGATTCATCATCCCTGGTACGAGGGGGCTTGAAAAACTGTACTGAATTCGCGAACATTACAAGGTGGATACCAGAACAGAAAAGTCAGATGCTAGCACTCCTTGGGCGAGTGCGAAGTATCGACAAATCTCACTCGCCAACGCAATAACTCCGAAATTCTAGTCACTTTGCGAGCCCACTTCAACGCGATGCACGACGAAGCCATCAAGACAGAAATTGTGGGACCACCTGATACTACTCCCGAGCAAACTCATCTGTTCGGTCTGTCTCAAAAGAAGTATTGGTGACTTTGGGTGAGTCAGAGCCAGACAGAGTGCACACCGATGCTTATCAGTTCCCCCAGTTATCCTCGCTCCAACCTCGCTCACTCCCCTGGCTTGACTGTGAATTCCTGGGCGCAAGTCCAGACGTCTGTCCACCTAGGACCATTGTCGTGCGCCATTGTACACGCTTACAGCCCGCACCGCTTCAAGCGCCTATTCAGGCGTCTATTTATTTTTGCACTTTAAAAAGCGCGAAGGGAGGCTGTGAGAGTACCGAGCATAACTTTATCTTCGCCACCATGCCATCCAGTTTCTTCACGCTGTTTGTGCGCGAAGCCACTCCAGAGCCATCCACTGGACCTACATCTGAAAACACGGATGTTCTGTCCACAATCGGCCTCCTTTCCACCCCGGAATTGGGAAGTGTCATCGCGGAATGCAAGTCCCAGGTCGCTCGGATCGCAAAACGTTGTAAAATGAGGAATATGCGGTATCGGTGCGTCCCCCATGCAGAATTGTCGATCATCGTGGTTGAAGTTGAGCCCGACAGGGACGCGGATTTCGATCTCGCAGCCGACCGGGGACGATGTCTAAACAGCTTCATTATTTCTGAGGCCTACACTCCATCAGATGTGCAGCGTGTCACCGAGCTATTCCAAGACGCCGAGTTCTTCTCAGATAGCCCGTACAGCAACGAAATCATCCAGGGGCATGTTGCGAACTGCTGGTTTATCTCCGCTCTCGCAGCGACATCAACTGTCAACGGACTGGTCGAGAAATATTGCGTTGCAGTAAGTCTGGGTATAATATTCAGTTCGCACCTTTCCACGTTCATAATATTTTCAGCGCGACGAACAAGTCGGAGTGTACGGATTTGTTTTCTGGAGAGATGTGCGATGGACCAGTGTGATTATCGATGAGTCAGTTGATTTCTTCATAACTTGTCCTATAAGAAACTCAGGTTTCCCACTTCAGCCTCCTTTACACCTCTGTGCCAATATACGAGGAGCTGTCCCTTGCCGAGAAAGCGCTGTTTCAAAATGACAAGGACAAGTACATCGCCTCGGCACCGAAAGGAAGCCATACAATGTATTTTTCCAAGTCGGGCAAAGCGGGAGAAACCTGGGTCTCATTGGTGGAGAAAGCCTATGCAAAGTTACACGGCGATTATGGGTCTTTGTGTAGTGGATATGTGCGTGTCCTCCCGTTTCAACTCATCGAAAGCGAACTGATTCCTTCCTCCTCAAGGCATGCGAGGTGTGTTATGCTTGGTTGGTTGTTAGACGTAGCCTGATGTGTCTGCCTACAGGGAGTCGAAGATTTGACAGGGTATGTGACTACATTATCAGGCTCTGAGGTCTACTTATATTCGAGTCCCAAACTTCAGAGGTGTCGCAAGCTTCATTCAAAGCCTAGTACGCTGTTTACGCAAACGAAAGCAAATTATTGGCTTCATATCCACACAGGATGTACTGGACAGGGATAGATTCTGGAAGGAGGAGCTCCTGAACGCAAACAAGGACAGGATTTTTGCCTGTTCCTTTCAAACTCTCAACCCCACACGGAACGGCGACTTGAACGCCACCATCAGTGGGCTACGGAGCAAACATTCATACGCTGTAAGTAGACCAAATCAAGTTCCATTTCACCAGCCATACCTGTTTATATTATTTTTATGTGCAGATTCTTAAGACGCTTGAATACAAGGGGAAACGTTTCTTAGTCATTCGTAACCCATCTGGACAAAGTGGGTGGAATGGGCCTTGGTCAGATGGATCCAAGGAATGGACAGCCGAATGGATGGGTATGTTACCTCTCTTGGGGCATGTCTTCGGCGATTCTGGCAAATTCATCGTGGAATGTACACAATTCTTTCATCGTTGGATGACTGCCGATATTTATTTTGTTGTTCTCAGACAAGGATTTTCTGGCTTGTTTTGCGCAAATCGATCGAACCAGGTCACAGCTTTGACAATAATTGTTAGGACACTCACCAATATGCAGAAGATTGTTTGATTCGACATGGACCATGACATATCAAGTTCTTCGCGTCACTTCGCGGCCGTTTCCTGGTTCCGGATTTGGATATGGCGATCTCTGCTGTAAGGCCATTTCAAGGCATCGGATACTACGCTAACTACCGTTTTTAGTTTCCTTTTCGCTTTCTAAAAGTGCATCCACCATTATCGTCCTGTCGCAGTTGGATATGCGATATTTCAGAGGCATCTCTCCTCCTTACGATGATTGGAACTTCGACTTTGTTCTGTATAGACGGGGGGGACAAAGAACCTATTGAGGCGTCGCCTCACTCACCCCCCCTCGCTCGCAGCATTAGTCTGGAATTCCCAGAATTGGACCAGGGTGACTATATCGTCCATGTGAGTTCTGTCGAAACCACTCTATATTTCAGAGCTGAATGTGGCCCCCAGTGTCGCCTGGATAAAGTTCCGTTTTCGGAAAATGTGCGGCTCTTCCGACGGTTTTGAAGTTCAACAACCTAACAACATTCTCCAGGCGGGAACGGATGGATGGAGTGCCAGCAAGTTAGAACGAGTAATCAGTCAACGAGCGACGAGCGAATGCATAGCGACCAGTGCGTATTTGTCGCTCTCCTTATAATAAGGGATTGATGTTCCTTGACTTAGATCTGAAAGCCGAGTACACGATTTCTGCTCCGTTGTAACGTTATATTTGACCATGATCTCTTAGCTTTGAAGAGGAATGTCTCCCGATACCTCTGGATATCCTTGCCGGCCAGGATTTGACAGATCTCTCTCGGAAAGCGTTGGATTTCAAAGCAAATCGGAACAAACTCGGCAATACTGCAAACCCCCAGCGTTCCACGACGGAAGTTGATTTGAAGTCCAAACAGGACCCAAAGTTTGAGGACGAGCCGAATACTACAAAGACGATTACAACAATAACCACAGTCAGAGCGCCGTCCAAGGTGACGACGGATACGACGGAAATCGTTTATTTCGGCCCTGTAGGCGACAGTAGTCATAACGACGATGCCACGGTTCCAGGTGATATCGAGGCACCAGAAAATTCGCGTCCATCGAGCCCTGTACCGTCCAACATGCCTCCGACCGACGACAAAGACTGTGTCTTCCTTGGACTGAAAGTTTACACGCCGAAGAACGTCTCAGTGTCCCTCAAAGGGCAACTGCGACATGATTTGAAGGCGAGCTTTGAAGGGTTAACGTTTGCGGAGTGGAATTCTTTCTCAATCTAAACAATTATATTGCCAGTGTATCCCTTGGTCGATCGTAGAATTATATATTGGAGTTGAACCAGTCCACAGAAGTGAGAGTTCAAACACTTGGCGCGGTACGGTGTTATAAGGTGGATGCCAGCGAAAACCAATGGAGTCCGCCAGAAATCAGGGAATGTTCCTGAGCCAAAAATCACACTGGTTTCCGTCGGAAACCATTAAACCGACGCTGGAGACCAGCATGAACCAGTGCCGGACGTTGCCGATCTGCCGTTTGATGGTTTCATGTCACTGTTGCAGTAGCTTCAAATCCGCTTCCACGTGCGTTCTCAATCGGGAAATTATTTTCGGCAGCCTCGGCACTCGGGTCGCGAACATATTGATGGCCGTCCTATGGCACCATCTTGTTCAAAGGAGTAAGTAAGTAGGAGTAGGATCATCATGGAAAGACAGACCAGCCCGCAGCAGCAGGAGGGGTTAAGATATTGAAACTTGGAGTGTCTTGCACAGAACGGTCTGCACGAAAGCGCGGCTTCAGCGTCTTGGGCGGGTCCGTGTCTGGCGAGAAACGAGATGGCGGCGTGTGGCAAGAAACAAGATTCACAAGTGTATGGCAAGAAATCTTTTTATTGAATACATACATGAGAACATACATAACTAATGGAGGGATACAAGTATAAGGTCGGGAAGGCGCAGTACGCGCTGGGCGAGTTGGACGGGCGCAGCCGAGGGTGTAGGCATGACAGAAGCTCGGGCCTCGCCGGGCGTGAAACAGTGCCAACGATGCCGATGTTCTCGCCAGGAGTACTGAAGAGTTGGATTAGTTAAATTATTGAGAAATGGACCGAGCAGCACGCACCAGAAGGAAATACTGCTCCGAGTCCTTATCGCTGCACTTTTTGAGCGGAACTAGGCGGGACCAGTGCAGGCAGCGGACCGAGAGGGGATTGTTGATGTCTACATGGGGCCGAAAGCTATCTTGAAGAGTGGTATCGCGTGATGGGAGGGAAGGGCGAGGATGAGGGCAG
The DNA here is from genome assembly GCA_029281435.1 of Mycena haematopus. NCBI lineage: Eukaryota > Fungi > Basidiomycota > Agaricomycetes > Agaricales > Mycenaceae > Mycena > Mycena haematopus. The sequence continues at coordinate 13,900 of JARJCV010000565.1, forward strand.
AAGCAAGAGACGTGTTGGAGACGTGTCTGTTGGTGTTGTTTGGCGCCAACAAACGCTTCGCTGGCGGGATCTCGGCAGAGGACGTGCACTGTTGCATTTCCGCCTCCACGTGCCGTTCCACATTGGGAAATTATTTTCGGCAGCTTCGGCACTCTAACGTCCTCTGCCGAGATCCCGCCAGCGAAGCGTTTGTTGGCGCCAAACAACACCAACAGACACGTCTCCAACACGTCTCTTGCTTCTGCCCTCATCCTCGCCCTTCCCTCCCATCACGCGATACCACTCTTCAAGATAGCTTTCGGCCCCATGTAGACATCAACAATCCCCTCTCGGTCCGCTGCCTGCACTGGTCCCGCCTAGTTCCGCTCAAAAAGTGCAGCGATAAGGACTCGGAGCAGTATTTCCTTCTGGTGCGTGCTGCTCGGTCCATTTCTCAATAATTTAACTAATCCAACTCTTCAGTACTCCTGGCGAGAACATCGGCATCGTTGGCACTGTTTCACGCCCGGCGAGGCCCGAGCTTCTGTCATGCCTACACCCTCGGCTGCGCCCGTCCAACTCGCCCAGCGCGTACTGCGCCTTCCCGACCTTATACTTGTATCCCTCCATTAGTTATGTATGTTCTCATGTATGTATTCAATAAAAAGATTTCTTGCCATACACTTGTGAATCTTGTTTCTTGCCACACGCCGCCATCTCGTTTCTCGCCAGACACGGACCCGCCCAAGACGCTGAAGCCGCGCTTTCGTGCAGACCGTTCTGTGCAAGACACTCCAAGTTTCAATATCTTAACCCCTCCTGCTGCTGCGGGCTGGTCTGTCTTTCCATGATGATCCTACTCCTACTTACTTACTCCTTTGAACAAGATGGTGCCATAGGACGGCCATCAATATGTTCGCGACCCGAGTGCCGAGGCTGCCGAAAATAATTTCCCGATTGAGAACGCACGTGGAAGCGGATTTGAAGCTACTCTTTCATGTGTATTACTGATCCTACGGCCTGACCAGCCGAACCCGGCAATCTGCCGAGTATGATGCGTGTCGCTGATGCAGTCTTTGAATTTGGATCTCGCCCTTCATAAATATAGAATCCCGGGTGACTTAACCTTTCATGAACCTCGAATGCTTCTGAAATATGGTCCCCTTTCATGTCAGAAACCGCGCAGCGGAGTTATATATGGTCAGTTGTTCAATGCCGGCGATCATTCGGCACCACCTACCGCCCACGCGCATCCCCTGCAATATTTTTTGATCTCAAGCTGAACTTGACACTCGAGCCTGAGTGACAGTCTTTTGAACTAAATCGTGAGCAGTCGGACGGGTAAAATACTCAACTTATAACTAAAGGAGAGTCCATAATTTTCAACAATAGGCTCGAGTCTCAAAAGATAAAAAAGTAAATTGGCTGATTACAGACCAGGAAAGCGTAGTCCACATAGTCCTAATGATTGTTCGGTGCTAGACTCCGGGGACCACGAAGTCCGGGAAGTCGGGCCAGTTGCCAATTCCCGCAGGGTCACCGCCGATACGAACCCACGATGAGTGAGATGGAGTCGGTCCATCCAAGATGAACAGCTGATGCCATCCTGGTGGAGAAACAAACGCGTTGGGAGGTGCTGTGATTGTGCATGTGTTTTGAACACAAGTGAAAGCAGGAAATATTGTCCGACTACCCATCGCGTTTCCGTGGGTAGAGGAGGTCGCTGAGGAAACGTCAGGGTAAAAGAAACGTCATGATGAACGCGATGCTCACCAGCGATCAGAGAAATCTTCATCGTGGATATAGTCCCGTGATGAAGAGTTACACTAATGCTATGCTGACTCCCGTACGCCCAATCTGTCTCCGTGATGTTGAACGAAGGCTGGGTGCGGCCTTGCGCCAGATAAGGCGGAATGTAAACCTTGTGCGCAGTCGTGAGTAAAGAACCACAGATTTGACAGGGTACAAACTTCGATTCTGAACTCTTCAGGATTGGTGGGACTCTCTGGGTCCGATCCAGATATCAGTATACGGCTATCCGGAAGGAGGATAGCCTATTGGTTTTCAGATCAGATAACTCGTTTTGGGTTAGGGAAGCGGAACCAACCTCGGAATGGTATAAGCGAGCAACGATAGTCGTGTTGAGGATGGAAATTCGCTGGTTGAATGGCATAGAAGGATCGTACAAGAGAGCACCTAGATTAGGGTCGTTGGCTAAACCGAACCCTGCGACCCCTTGAACAGCTCCATTTGCGATAAAGAATGTTCCGTCCGGGAGTCCAACCATGCATGGCATTACTCGTGGAGAGGGCTATATAAATCAGCTCATGTGTTTCTGAACATAGCGGATCACTCACCATTCGTTCTAATGCCCATGTAGCGTTTTCAACTTCCGGCTGGATGGAGACGCAATTGTCGAGCGCGATCCCAGCACCCGGAGTGCTACCACCACAAACCAATACGCTCAGTGGATCGGTGTATGGAGCATGTTGAGGGAACATAACTGCGGCACCCTCCAACGGATACGTCCTTCCACCTAGGACTAAAGCACGAGTAGCATGAATGAATGCACGACAGAAGAAAGATCCATGCAAATCACGTACAGTTGTTAACCGACGCGGGAAGATTGGGCAAGGTGGTGATTGTATCAAAGGTTGTTGCGTCGAGGATGCGCGCCTCGTTGTAGTAGACTGAACGAGTCAGTGGAAAATTATGTAAAGCGATATCATATCAAAGCCGACTCACCAACAAAAAGATTTCCACTGGGGAGCACGAAAACAAATGGATAGAGATTGTTAGGGTCGGTCCGGTTAAGCCAGTCCAGGAAAATGACGGTGTCCCCTCCTTCGGGAGTGGGCAGAATTTCCACGTTCGGCTCAGGTGAAGCATTGCTCCCTGTTTCGCCTCCAATGACCATGACCGTTCCATTGGGAAGCATTGCGGCAGCTATAAAGCAATATAAATTCGAAAGAAGAAAAACTGCCGAGTGTGGGAACAACATACTTGGGTACCATCGTTGTCTCTGCAAATGGAGTTCCTCGAAATTTTCTTGCCAGTCGTTAGTTCCATTTACACCAGGAGAGCCGTCTGGAGTGTAGAGCCGCACTCCTTTGGTTGAGTCAAGCGACCAGCCCCCTACATTGAGCTGTCTAGCGCCTTTGTCGGGTAGAGTAATACTTCCGGAACAAAACACGTCTGACTTGACATGCATCGTTCGCCAGGCTGCAGAAAAATTGCTGACAAGACTCAGATCTAGTTCATAAGCTCCGGTAGAGTTTTGGAATCTAGATTATCTATTTTGAGTTCAAATGCTGCCAGTCGAGTGGATCACTCACTCAGAAGTCCCGCCTTTTTCAAGGAAAGTAACTTTGTTGTTGACCCCAACTGTGGCGATCAAGGGCACAACGACACTAGGATGATTTCAGTGATCGTTTAGGTGGATATGCAACTTGACCTCACCCCGGAACTAGAAAAGGAAAGGGGTTTGAGAAAATACTTGAGAAAGTGGGTTCTCAAGTGTAGCATACCGAAGAACTGAGATGGTACAAAATTGATGAATGGACACGCAGATTACCACAATGTCATCCGCACCTCATAGAGACCAGTAATTTCCGGCGTATGCCACACATGAGTCGGACCTGTCCAAACGTAGTACTGGATCCTATCTAAACGAGGACGAGCGAGTTAGTGCTGATCTATATAGTCAAGTGCCAACATCGTACCACCCCCGCCGCAAAGATGGATGGGATCGCCGGGGCACGCAAGGTTACATGAATCTTCCGCTTGAAGTGATACCCCACTCGCGGTAACGTCTGACACATCGCCACAGACTGGAAATGTTAAGAGTCAATTCAGGATTGTGAGTATAAACTTACAGCACTGGAAACCTGGTTATAATTTACGAATAAGCAAAATCCGAAACTAGGAACAGTGCGCATTCACCAAATTCCATTCCACCTGCGGTATATCCAAAGGCCGCACACTGTGAGAGGCAAGCAACGGCCGAATTGTTGTTGGTGTTGTCGATTTCCCAAGGGAAAACACGAGCACCATTGGCTTCACTTCACAGGGAGTCAGGACAGGTTATAAGACGACTTATTCAGTCCACGCACGCCAAACAGCCTTGGTAAGACCAAAATCCCGGAATGCTGGAGTTCTGTGGAACGGGGATAGGGAGGATGGTGATATTTGGCGTGGTACTGTATATTGAGAGCCGATTTCCGGCACCGCACTTGAATCTCGTTCAAGTGAGGAAACATATTGCAAGTTTCACGTACCGCCTGACTATGCAACCGCTTAGTTCGAAACATGGCACGGATTTCGGATACACATACGTCAAATTTCCTCCGCAACCGAGGTTGCAATCCGATTCCGCGGCTGGGGTCGCACCGTCTATGAGCTCATTGCCGCAAACTAAACAGAGAAGTCAGTATTGATGCAGCAGTAATTTTTCGTTGTTATTCCATACAGCACTGAGTCTAGAGATTATGATGAATCACCGGATGATTGAATATTAAATCACGAACGAACCGCAAATTCTCCGCCCGCAATTGTAAAATTTTGAGCGTCGCAGGTCGCAACACATGACTCCATCGTCAAATTCACATTGTCGTTTTCAACTGTGAGTATTCGGCCATTGGCATTGTCGCTGAAGTTAACTGAGTAAGTGGATGATGGGATTAGGCCTATCACTTACACGAAGCACCCCACATAGGCCCAAGGCTCAGGGAGATCAGTCGCAATCGCACTAGCCCCGCCGCCTCCACCGCCTCCTCCTCCGCCACCCACCGGCGGCGGAGGAAGGTCGTCACCAGTGTAGTTATACATTGTTAGGGCATTCGGCCCGCCGCAGCTTCGCAGAGAAAAGAAAGATCAACGGTGACTCGGACATAGTCAACATAATAAACATACAATTCCGAACTGTTGCCGGCACATGCCATGTTGCAACTTGAAATAGATTGGGGAGCTCCTCCATTGACAATGGCTGATCCGCAAACTGTACACATAGTTATTTTTTGGAATATAATAGGATGCTGTGAACACCAACAGCATTGGTCTGCAAACTCGGCGCCTGAAAGAGACATCGATCAGAAAAGAACAACGAGACATGGGAATTACCTGAGAAGGGCATGCCAGCACTAAAGCATGCCGCAGTACAAGTCTCGAGTGAAACTTGCCCGACAACATTCACCGCGTCGACGAGGGCGCGCCCCTGACCGTCGACGTTGTCACTTTTGTATGTTAACCGGTGCAGTGCGTCACAAACTAACCATACCTGTAGCACCCGAGCGATTCCCACTTGCCGATGAAAGGAGGGATCGTGGGAGGCGCAGGTGGTTCGGCGCCACTCCAGAAGATGTTTAACCGATTCGCCCCACCGCAGGACTCATCAGAATCACCCGCACACGGTAGGTTGCAATCAGTGATTGGGGCGGTAGTCCCGGAATTTTCAAGAAAGTTATCACAATCTGGATGGATCTCGGTTCCGTCAGCCACGCAATTTTCGGTAAATGTCGATCGTACAGCATTCTTGCTTCAGGGGGGGAACAGGAGTTAAGCGGACGCTGGAGCGCTCGAGCTGGACGGGCTAACCATAAATTCAACTCCCGCAAAAATGAACTCCTGGTCGTTACAAAAGCTGATGCAGTTCTGAAAAGCTGTTTGTCAAATGACAATGAACTAATACTGGTCATTCCTCACCTCTACCGTCATATTGGCGGTATCAGTGAAGCTGGACCCAGTCAGGGTACGTGCCGCCGTGTCGTCTCTGTGAATGCGGGAATAATGAGCTCAACGAGCGCCGGGATTCTGGTACCAACGTGTAGCATCCTATCGAGGACCAGTTTCCGGGAAGCGTGGTGGGAACGGATTGGCGACGGTGTGAACCTGAACTTGCATAAACGTTGCAAAAGAACAGTAACTGGTCTGCGGCGTCAACGACCGTGCACGAGGTACATTGAAACAGAGACAGACATGTGGTAGTGCAAGAGCGAAATGCCAGAAATGGCTTCGAAGATGAGCCATCGAGGTGACTTGACAAACTGCAGACCAGCTGCCGCCCGTATTTTATAAGCAGTGAAAAGAAAGAGAAACCGGCTCCTTTAGTGCTTATGAAAAGCCGTGCGAAGAGATCGTGGCATAAACGGCCACGACCAAGGCACCGACAGACTGGAACAGTCGATCATGACGGAAGCGCGCAGCTGCCTCACGGAATAAACGCCTTCCATGTGGCGACATGAATCCTCGACTATCAGTGGAGAAAGTGAAGACTGTAAGACAGAGCCTGTCAACAATCGATGGTACATAACACCAAATAAGTGGCAAAACAGTTGATTCAGAAAGAAAAATCAACCAAGACTCAAATAAAGAATTTCAGCGATATTTACTGCTTTGATCGCAATTCTAAGACAGGCTCGAAGTTATTCTAGGACAAGTTATTCTGGGGAATGCCCAACAATACTGAGCATTGTCATGTCCCGAGCATATGTTCAGGCCCAAATGTCAACTTGAATCTACGGGTTCTCGATGGTTCTCGATTACGTCGAGCGCATTTAGCCCTGAGTTCCTGGCCTGCGATGCGGCTTGAGCTCACCGGTATTTTTAAAAGCCTCATCCGGTATATCTGTATGCCGGTCTGATATCGAATAATTACTAGCTCGTCGTTCCTTGATATCTCTGCTTCCGATTCCGTTTTCACATCCTGCTGTCTGACGCATGATATCGTCATGATTGGCCTCTGGGCCTTGACTTTTGGGGATTGTTGGCGTTGGATATTTATACAACCGGACTGCACCACCATTGGCTTCCCGTAGAAAACAAAGTTGAGTCTTGACAT
>JARJCV010000566.1:0-20657 GCA_029281435.1 Mycena haematopus
AACCATCGGCGCGGAGTAGGCGGTCGCGGCGTTAACACGTGCGAATCTCCGGTTACTTGAATGAAGCCGACGACTTATATGGAAGCTGCTTTAGATCTCGCACAACCACTTTCTTAACTTTCCTTCAACACCATGGCCAGCGCTGCGTCTCAGGTTGTTCTTCACCCCGCCGTCTCCCACAGCATCAAGGTTGGCGCGACCACACTCGGAAGAGACAAGGTGAACCCGCTCAACCATAGTCATGAATACCGTTCCTGAATCAACTGCAGGCATACCGCGCTGCACAGAATTTTGCTCGATTCTACGCTTGGCTCTTGATTTCCCAGGGAAACAAAACCGATGCAGCTCGCTGGACGGCCCTCAAATCTCATCTCGGAACCGCCAGAAAACGTAACATTTGCGTTCACCAAACCCGATGGAACTGAGTTTACACATAGTTTTGCGACTTGGGAAGCCTATGGAACATCTTCAGGCTGCCTTGCGTGCTGCGCTAACATCTGCCCCTCCCCTTGAACAAATAACAACCATTGCGCGGCAGGTTGCGTACTTCTGGTATCTGACTTTGGACGCTTTGTCATGGGTGACACTCCAACCTGCTCTGGTTCATCAGCAGGCAACTCATTATGTGCAGGCTCAATCCATCAAGTTCGCAAACTTCCACCCAGATACTGCAGCCAAAATCGCGAGGGTGGCCAATAGGTCGTGGCTTGCCGGAATCCTCTTGAGCATCATCCACGCCGCGATCAAGGTACGACGCCCGGCAACTTTTCTGCCATAATGCTGCAATAAACCACGAGTAGACCGCGAGACTGAGGCGCGAGGCAAAGCTCTTGCACGCAGAGAAACACAAGGAAAAAGATCTCAGCCTGGAGGCTGAACGTGAAACGAAACTTCGTGCCATTGCGGCGTCAGTGTAACAGCTCAAGAGCACTTCGCACCGATCTCATATGTTTCTCAGGACTCGTGCTGCCGTTCGCCACCAATTCATCATTGATTTCCTGGATCTGTGGAATCCTGCGAGCAGTCTGGGTCTCAGCAATCTAAATGATGGTGTTGTGGGCATATTTGGGTTCGTTTCTTCGTTTCCTTTCGTGTCCCATTTATTCAATTCGCGCAGTGTCATCTCTTCTGTGATGGCCTTAGAAAAACAATGGCACGCAGTTGGCGGGAAGAACTGAAGCATGCTGTACAGCTGGCATTATCGGTCGAACACTGTTACTCACTATTAATTTACTTTATCGAACATACCCCGCTACATCAATGTGCGGAATCCTTGTCTCGAAGGTTTACTGCACGTTGCTCTTCTCGTAAACGCAGGTATTCAGTGCGGACGCGTTCATAAGGCTCCGGTCCTGTGCTAAAAAAACAAGAGTTGGAAACAGATTCCATAGCTTGAACACGTACTATAATAGTATACAGTCCTCCATCTTGTGTAGCTGCTTACGACATGCCCATGCAACAGATACTGTTCGTCCAGAAACGCAGTCGGCGAATTCTTGATCTTGTTCAGCAAAGAAAGTCTGAGGCTGCTGCGAGTCGTACCTTTGACTACATCATGGCATTCCTTGACAGCGCGTTCCTTGGTGATTTTGAGGAGGTTTTCTAGTAAATAAGTAAGACGACAAGGCAAGCAAGCAATTGTACCTTCCTCTCGACGCGACAGCGCGTTCATGGTTTGAAAAGAACGGATAAGTGGCAGATGTGATGCTGTATTATGGCGTACGGTTTTGCTGCCAAACACGCTGCAGCCTGCTGAATTGATGGCTTACAGCCCGCTGCATCCACCTCTCGGGCGGTCAGCCCTCACCGCCTAGCTGCAGGCCTTAATCTGGTTGGCTACTGGATTTCTCTGCCCGTGCCTTTGGCGGCTCGATTCCTCCGCCCACACCTATGTTACCTCTGGTGCTTTGATTTGCCCGCCGGCACCGATAATACCTCACGCAGCTTGATCCATCCGCCGGCGCCAGTATTCCTTCTCGCGGCTCGATTCACCCGCCCACACCCATATTACGTTTCGCGGCTCGAATCACCTGCCCACGCCGATATTACCACTGGCTGTTCGATTCACCCGCCCGCGCCAAGAAGGGCTCCCGCGGCTTGATTCACCCGCCCAGGCCAGCATCATCTCTCGCTGTTCGATTCAGCCGCCCACGCTGATACTACCTCCCGCTGCTCGATCCATCCGCCTGCGACAGTGCTCGTCTCGCGGCCCGATTCAGCTGCCACACCCTATTCTCTCTGGCAGCTCAATCCTCCCGCCCGCACCAATATTCCCTCTGGCGGCTTGATTTCCCCGCCTGCACTCGTATTACATCCTACGGCTCAATCCACCCGCCCTCGGCAGTAAACCTCCTGCAGCTTGATTCACCTGCCTGCCTGCCTGCACTCATATCATATTTGACAGCTCGATCTACCCGCCCGCACTCATATTGCGTCTGGCGGCTCGATTTCCCTGCCCGCGCTCATACTACCTCCGCAGCTCAATCCATCTGCCTGCGGCAGTGCACCTCTTGCAGCTTGATTCACCCGCCCGCACCCATGTTACATCTGGCGGCTCGATTCACCCGCCTGCACTCATATTGCCTCTGGCGGCTTGATTTTCCCGCCCGGACCCATATTACATTCAGCAGCTCGATCCACCCGCCCAGACCCATATAACATTCTGCAGCTCGATTTACCCGCCCGCGCCCAAGTTACATCTAGCGGCTCGATTCGCCCGCCCGTACCCAAAGTATGTTCCGCAGCTCGATCCACCCGCCCGCACTCATATTCCCTCTGGCGGTTCGATTTTCCCGCCAGACTCGTACTACCTCCCGCAGCTCGATTCACCCGCCCGAGGTCAAATTACATCTGGCGGCTCGATTTTGCCGCCGACACTCATATTACATTCCGCGGCTCGATCCATCTGCCCGCACTCATATAACATTCCGCAGCTCGATTCACCCGCCCGCCCACATTACATCTGGCGGCTCGATTCACCCGCCTGCGCCCAAGTTACAGCTGGCGGCTTGATTCGCCCGCCCGTGTTCAAAGTATATTTGCGGCTCAATCCACCCGCCCGCACTCATATTACCTCTGGCGGTTTGATTTTCCCGCCCGACTCATACTACCTCCGCAGCTCGATCCACCCGCCCGCACTCATACAACGTTCCGCAGCTCGATTCACCCCCCGGCCCACATCTGGCGGCTCGATTCATCCGCCTACGCCCAAGTTACATCCGGCGGCTTGATTCGCCCGCCCGTACTCAAAGTATATTCCGCGGCTCAATCCACCCGCCCGCACTCATATTGCCTCTGGCGGTTCGATCTCACCGCCAAAACGCTTGCAGTAAAATCACACCGCCAATGATTTACTTCAATTTTCTCTTACTCTTCCCTTGCTCAAACCCGATATGTAGGTGTTGTTGGTTCACCTTTCATTCAAATTGCACATGGCTGGTTCAATACTTCAAGTAGGACTTGGAGTGAAGTAAATAGACCAAGTCACGAACTCGTTACGGCTTCATCACGAACTCGTTACGGCTTGTGCCTATATTGTACTCCTGTATGCTCAATGGTCTATTCAATTCTTGGCCTTCTGAAATGTGTGATGCATCTTTAGTACCACTGGCTTCATTCTGAAATATTTTCGCAGATTTTGAGCAGATATGCATAACATACCTTTCGTCTCAATGTGGCACTAAAGTTGGTCCATGTTTACGTAGCATTTCTTGAACTCAACCACCACTATCAAAACTCAAACATTTTTCCTACTCTAAATTCCAGCACAGTACGAGAGGTAAAGGTCACTGAACCTTCTTGCAACTGAGTTTCAACAGATTTACTGCCTGGGAAGTCTGGGAAATGGCTAAAGTTCGGTCTCCCCACACAATTGGTCATGTACATTATGGAGAGCCATCCCCTTGTTAACCTAGGTTTGTTACTAACCAAGCTTCGAGGATAACTACCTGCTAGGCTGCTGGGCTATTTAAAACCTGCCGGGATCCTCTTGGTGTCTCTGCAACTCTATGACTATGGACTTCTTCTAATATGACTTCTGGCTAGATCTTTCCTTGGAATTTCGGTATATGTGCGCCCGCGTCTGCCGAATTTCTTCGCTGTGTGACGCATATACCACATTGACTATGCACAGATGCTCTGGCCCAAACCGACTTCGCATATGCCCGCTTTTCGGTGTTTTTCCATATGAATCCTATTTGACACCAGTCTGCGGCCATCCCGCTTCATTTTGTATCCCAGGTTGTGCAACTTTGCGCATTCGAGGTACTGTTAACCGCCGCTGAGTTCATGTGGTCCCACTATACATGACCGGAGCACGCACCACCAGGCAGATATCTCTATAACACGCCCAAGACGAACAATACAGCGTATGAAAAAAGTGTACACCGTGCACAAGTTGGGAACACTCAATGAGGTTCGCCGGTCCTCTATTCGCGTTCCGTATATCTAATCCTATACCACTTAGGTATCTATTCAGTAACATAATAATCATATTTTCACAATAAGTATATTACATGTTTCTCCGCTTTCCTTGGACGCCAAGTACCACGAGTCTTTGAACCACGAGTCTTTGAGCTTTCCTTGCCGAAGTTTCAGACGAAGACATGTTCTGTGTATAAGGTTTTCACAATGTCTTGTCCAAGACTTTGGTGAGCCACTGAGAAGCGTTGACAGTAGAAGAAGAAAAAGACTGGCGGAGTGATCTGACCGCGAGTGCAAAGAAGGGTTTCGGCGGTGTGATACGTCCGCCAGTCCAAGTTATTGTGGCTGCGGTGTTTTTCGACTGCCGACCGCCAGAATAAGCGAGCGAACTCGCAGTGCGATCCGACCGCCAGGAGCAGAGTCGGTGTTGGCAGCTAGATATGACGGCGGGTGCAGGTAAACGATGGCAGTCAGATATGACTACCAGAATAAACATGTGAGTTGGCGGTGCGATCCAGCCGCCAGAATGAGAGCCAGCGTCAGCGGTCAGATATGGCCGCGAGTGCAGGTAGCGAATGGGCGGTCATATATTGCTGCCAAAATGAATGTGTGAGTGGGCGGTGCGATCCAACAGCCAGAATGAGAGTCAGTGTTGGCAGTAAGATACGACCGCAAGGGCAGGTAAGTGGATTGGCGGCCAGATATTACTGCCAGAACGAATGTAGGAGTCGGCGGTGGGATCCAACGGCCGGAACGAGGGTCACTGTAGGCAGTAAGATACGACCGCGAATGCAGGTAAGTGAATCGGCAGCCAGATATTACTGCCAGAATGAATGTAGGAGTTGGCGGTGCGATCCAACGGCCATAAAGATAGTTGGTGTTGGCGGTGAGATATGACAGTCACTAGTGGTGGTTATAGCAGTGCAGCGGTGAGATCTGCTCGCCATCACTTCCGTAATTCAGCCCGCTGAACCAAAATACAGTGCAAAACCGTACGTGATTGTACAGCGGGGTACCTCTGACTTAGGCCGAAAACTTGAAAAGAAATGCTGCTGATTGGTCGTGTTGATGCGTGAATTTGATCGGCTGTACCGGGCCGACACCTCTTCCGCTGACTCTACCATGTCTCGGGCGACCTGCTCTGCGTTTCGTGCTGTGAAGCGAGTATCCTTGACTCGTTCTCGCTCTCTTGCAACGGCAGCACCCACCGCAACCGCCACAAATTCTAGTTTCAGAGATGCTTTGGCTGCTGGCCCTTCGCTGGACGAGTTTATTTCTGGGGATGCTCCCCACGATCGAATAATTCTGGGAAACCCGCGCGGGTGAGCGCCAATCTTCCAGCACTTTGCGGTCGTTTGAGTTCATCCAGACCGCGGCTTCCCGCCCATCTTAAGACCGCCATCCCTTCGGGTGAATCCTTTAGTAAAATCAAGAAAGACCTCCGAGGCCTTGGTCTCCACACCGTATGCGAAGAGGCGCGGTGTCCAAACATTGGCGACTGCTGGGGCGGTAAACCAGGCGCGACAGAGGCTGAGGGTCGCAGCGCCGCGACTGCAACAATTATGGTGACTACCATCTTGCTGCTTATTAAATGGTTTATTCAGCCCGAACCTAGTTGATGGGCGATACTTGCACCCGTGGTTGCAGATTTTTGCTCTGTGAAGACGTCGCGGGCCCCTCCTCCTCTGGATCCCCACGAACCCGAGAATACAGCGGAGGCTATTAGTCGCTGGGGCTTGGGATACATTGTCCTGACCAGTGTCGATCGTGATGGTTCGTCCTTTCTAGTTCCACCTTACCCCGAAGTTAATTCGACGCACAGACCTTGCGGACGGAGGTTCTCATCATTTTGCTGAGACTATTCGAAAGATCAAGCAAAAGTATGATTGAGTTCCATATTTTAGTAATCCACTTATTTTGTACAGAGCACCGCAGATACTGGTGGAGGCTCTGACTGGCGACTTCTGGGGCTCTCTCAAAGATGTCTCCGTTGTGGCCAAATCGGGGCTCGATGTGTATGCCCATAATATCGAAACAGTGGAGCAGCTCACGCCCTACGTCCGTGACCGCCGCGCGACCTTCCGTCAGAGTCTTCAAGTCCTTGAGCACGCAAAGAAGGAGGGGGTTCGAATCACCAAAACAAGTATAATGCTCGGTCTCGGCGAGACGGAAGAGCAACTTCTGCATGCACTCAAAGGTATGTTGCACTCTTTCAGTCCTACTCGTGTATGAATTTCCTTCCCAGAGCTTCGCAAAATCGACGTCGACGTTGTTACCTTTGGACAATACATGCGACCGACGAAGCGACATATGAAGGTAGAACGGTACGTCGAACCAGCGGAGTTCGATAATTGGAAGAAGGTCGCGGAGGACCTCGGATTTCTATACGTTGCCAGTGGGCCCCTCGTCCGTAGCAGTTATAAGGTGAGTTTTTTCAAAAGAAAAAGTCCAAAGAATGTTATCTGAACTGCCTTCAGGCCGGAGAGTTTTACATTGAGAATGTGCTTCGTGGTAAGGGAGCAGAGAACAAGGCGAAGACATTGCTTGCCAGTCACGATTCCGCGGTCCTAGCGGCGGAAACCTAGAGTTCTCTATCTCAAGATTATAATAACCCATGTCTAATAATCACTTGTAGCACTATAGACCACTCGTCGAAACAACCACAATTCAATATTGCCATGCGACTTCATTGTTCTAGCAGCACTAAACGTGGAGTTTGTGACTCGAAAGCGTATCCCCTAGGGGCCTCAAACGCCGCCAACGATTTGGACAGCTGAAGGAGAAGTTGGTCGGAACCAAGTAGGCGCTACATATACATGTCGTTCGCCGATGAGCTTGTAGACGAGATCTATGAGACGTGGTCTTCGTCGGCGAACGCCTCGTCATTGCTGCAACCCCAGACCGCCTTCCCCGTTTATGTCTCTGTACTAGACGATATTAATCGACATCCTGCACTTGCTGTCTGGGACAGATGAGCGACCTGAGAAATGTAGATGGACCAGAAAGTTGTGATATGAAATGACAAGTGACTGCTCAGCTGCGGTAAACTCCGGTTCTCACGCTCACAACTTTCGCCTCCACACAAAAAAGTCACCGTCCTCGACTTGCGCCTTCCTCAAAATGGTGCGTCTCACTCTAGGTACCGTCCAGCTAACGTGAATGTTTTGCAGGATTCCTCCAAAGCCCCCGTAAAACTCGCCACAGTCATCAAGGTCATTTCTTGCGTCTGTTGGAACATGCGCCTGTGCTGAAGGAATACTTGTCTCTCGCAGGTCCTAGGGAGGACTGGATCCCGAGGAGGTGTCACCCAAGTCCGTGTCGAGTTCATGGACGACACTACCCGCACAATCATCCGGAACGTGAAAGGCCCCGTCCGTGAAAAGGACATTCTTGCTTTGCTGGAGAGTGAGCGCGAGGCGCGGTACGTCGTGCATCTCCCCGGGATCTTGATACTCATAAAATTTCTAGTCGGCTGCGTTGATCTGCTTTCTCGTACCACGTATCTGTCCATGTCTATGATTCAGAATCCACTGCATTTCCCTTCGCCTCATCTGGTCGTCCTTTGTACGGCTACGCTTCTACTGAATTTTATGGTACATGGTAGATGAGCATATCTATGTGATTATGCATTGCGGGAAATCTTGGTGAACTGTTGAGCTTTTTATTTCGGACACAATATCTTTCATGAGTAGGCGAATCGGTCGTGATCGATATCTCTACTCGTCTTGATCCCTACTACTCCATGCCTCTGAACGCTGCCTATGTAACCTTGCTCACAAAGGTCTCCTACATCGCGGGAACCCTCGTGCTGGACCATGGACTCAAAGAGACCCAGTCCAAATACCCTCTCGTCGTTATGGTCACGCCAGAATTGGGGCAAGAGAGTCGAGACATCCTGAAGAGGCACGGAATTCCGATGAGAGAAATACAACCCTTGAAACCCGAGGAAGGTGTCCACAGTCTCGCCGCTGCCGATGAGCGATTCCGCGATACTTGGACCAAGCTTCGGCAAGCCATCTCTGTTGGAGATGCGCCAAACTGCGCTAATATCCCAGCAGAGCTTTTGAGCTTGAAGAATTCGATGTACGCTGTCCCGTCCCTTGCATCCGATTCAGTTCTCAAATTTCCGGTGCGGTTTAGCGAGTTGTCCTACTCGACTCCGACATGGTCGTGAAGGAAAATATTGACGATTTGATGGAAGTGAACTTACCCCAGGGCGGGATTGCAGCGACTCACGTCTGCGCGTGTAACCCCCGTAAATTTCCCCACTATCCTGCCGATTGGTGATTATCCCTTCCCTGCCTGTTGGAGCCGGTGCTCATCGCGAACATCAGGATACCCGAAAATTGCGCATATACCGTCATTTCCGGTCCGACAGAGCCTTCGCCCGCCCCCAGTAATCAACCACGTCCTCACGGCCAACTCAACTCGGGGACGGTCGTGCTCGAACCCTCGCTTGAGCTCGCGAAAAGCCTGTACCATTTCCTGGCGACAGACGAACGTGTTGCTACATGGAGTTTCCCAGACCAGGACCTTCTCACTGCATTCTTTCATGGGAAATGGACATCCCTTCCGTGGTACTACAATGCACTGAGGACCCTTCGCACCATTCATCCTCAGATGTGGGACGATGATGTTGCTCGCTGTGTGCACTACATTTTGGCAGACAAGCCGTGGCAAGTGAAACTCGAAGACTCAAAAGAGTTCGAGGTTGTAAATAGCTGGTGGTGGGCTCATTACACGAAGGTGAATGAGAAGCTACGAACGGAGGACATAGATGGGTGGGAAATTGTTTCAGCTGTTGTTGTGTCGTAGACTGTATCATGGAGGGGGGTAGAGGGAGTAGAATAGGTTACAGAATTTTTATAGGGAGTAAGTATACACAGTTAGTACATTGGAACTTGTCAAACTAGACAAACTAGATTATGGTCGCCAGGAAACATGAACTTCGTCCGTCCGAAACCTACCATTCACAATGAATCCACAATGAGATTGTTAAAGGTCACGGCGTACCGTTGAGTTGTGGTGCTTTTTGGCAAAGGTGTTTCGAAGCCCATGCGAAAACTGAGCAGCCCGGCTTGTGCAATCATGATCCCGTTATCGATGCAGAAGCTGAGATTCTACGGTCAACTTGACTGCACATATTGAAAACCTTCGACCGACCGACCTCTCGTCCATGGCGAAAACTTTTCCTTCACGTTCCTCCGCCATAATACGCATCATCTCTTGCAAGCGCTCGTTGCCTGCAAAAGAATAAAGCGATTGGTCATCGTGACAATAAATGCTTACAGCCAACACCCCCGACAATAAGAATCTCTTTACTTCCGATATGGGCCATTGCTCGCTCTGTGATCTCGACGAGCATGGCATATATTGTTTCTTGAAGGGAGAAACACAGATCAGCAGGCGTGATGATATCTTGATCATTAGGATTCTTCGGCTGGCCATCTGCCCGAAACCGTTTGTCGAAAGTATACGCTTCCACCGCCGTCAGAATTCCGGAAAAGCTAACGTCCATGCCTTTGGTAGCGTATGGTAACGGAAGCAGACGTTTCCCCCTGAAGTAGTATTCAGATCCGAAAAGACTGCAGAAAATGAGTGAGCACTTTTTCGCTTCCTGTTCGATATTATACCCGGGGGCGGGATCGTTGCTCAGGTCAATGACCCGTGCAAAGCGGTCGAGACAGTTCCCAACAGCAATGTCCAGTGTCTCGCCAAATATACGGTAGCATTGTCGTGAATATGCAATCACTTGAGTGTTGCCGCCGGAAACATAGAGCACGACAGGGTTTTGTGCACCGGTAACTTCGCGACCCATTTCGATATCTGTATATTGGAATGAAGGCCTGTTTCTTAGTAGTACGAGGCACGCACGACCGACGCAATGATTGACACCTATAAGCGGTTTGTCGAACAGAAGTGATAACGTGCGCGCTACTAAAGCAACAGATTGCAGGGGTGCACCCATACCAGGGCCTCAATTAAATGGTCAAAAGATGGTTAGGAGCGTCATGAACAATGCGCTACCTTTGGTAAAGCAGATACAATCGACATCATGCATAGAAACATTGGCCTTGACTAGACATTCATTGATCACTTTGAGAGCCCATTCACGATGGTGGAGTGCAGTGTCTCGAGGCTGGAATCCTTCGCCAGGAGGAGTGATGTAGGTATGTCGGACATTGGATAGGACAGAGGTAGAACCGTCTTCTAGATGCTTGATTACACCTGCTCCGAATTTGTTCGCAGATCCTTCCAAGCCAATAGCCAAGTAGGGTCGATCTATATGGCCCAATTAGCGCGAACCTGTGCTATACGCTAGACATCGAACCAGGATTCTTGAGCGGGGTCTGGCGAACACGTCCAGGCATCGGAGGACTGGCGGCAAATGCGTCGGAGTGGATGATCGAGATTAAACTTGAAGTAGCTCGATTGGGAAATCAGTTCTTCGGCTGGCTGCATCATCATAGTGCCAAACAAACGCGTCGCGATCGAAAATTGTGACATAACACTCCTATGTAGTCTGTCACAGCATAAAAGAGGCGGTCAGCCACATTTCGTCTCATTCTCGCTTTCTCCTTACCACTATCATCTCTGTCTGTCCCCCACTTCTCCTTCTTTTGCTTATCACTATGATACAGCCGTCACCTATCGCAATCCTTCGGATTCTGCTTTTCCTGCTCCGTTAGTCGAGTCGAGTCGCCGCTGCTCCATACGTGAGTCCTCGCTGTGGTTCCTTTTCGTCGCCAGTCCTTCTGACAATCTCCCTCCTCTGTTATAGTCTCTTTCCCCAACCTCGCCTTGAACGTCGCTTCGTCAACTTGCGCCGCTCGCTCACTGGAGTTCGTCAGCCACCTAACGCTGGGTTTGCCACCCGCCAGTGAATTCTACTTCGCTCCACGCTTACCAGTGCCGCTCACATCGTCTATCCCAATTAGCTCGATTTCGACTCACCACGCTCAAGAACACGGTCTCCAAATTACTGCACAATCACACGCGACGCTGAGGGGCGTTCGACCTACATAAAAGCTGGCATGATAGCGGGCTCACGCCTGCGACTCGGAAACGCGCTATCTGGACCGGCGTCCCTTCGCGCCGTTCAGCTCTGGTGTCGAGGGTGGTTGCAAGGCGCGATGTGCCCTCGGGTGCGTCACGCCCCACCACAGCAGGTTCCACGGACACTTGGTTGTTGTCGACCCCCGTACGGCTCGGGCTTCAGGTCCAACTATCCAGTGTCCGTGCGGACCATGTAGAGTCTGGGGGACCGGCAACGGGACCTGCGTGTGTGCGAGCGGCGATTCTGGTGTCGTGTGTGGTCCACAGTCTTGAGTTCTCGGTGGTGAGTACCTCGTCTCTCCTTCCACGACTTGCTAACAGCGTAGCTGGTCAGCTTCAGCCCAGTCCTTCTGACATCCTCCTTCCTCTGCAGATCTCTTTCATCGACCTAGCCTCAACTTCGCTTCAACTTGCGCCACCCGTACTTTTCTTGGAATCTGTGAGCCACTGCCCTCGAACTCATTATTTGCCTTTACAGTTACTCCGCCGCCTGCCAGTGAGTTCTACGTCGCTCCTTGCTTACCACTGCCGCTCATGTCGTGCCAGCTTGACTTCGCCCGACTCACGGCGCTCAGGAACACGGTCTCCAGATTACTGCACAATCACACGCGACGCTGAGGGGCGTTCGACCTACATAAAAGCTGGCATGATAGCGGGCTCACGCCTGCGACTCGGAAACGCGCTATCTGGACCGGCGTCCCTCCGCGCCGTTCAGCTCTGGTGTCGAGGGTGGTTGCAAGGTGCGGTGTGCCCTCGGGTGCGTCGCGCCCCACCACAGCAGGTTCCACGGAAACTTGGTAGTTGTTGACCCCCGTACTGCTCGGGCTTCAGGTCCAATTATCGAGTGTCCGCGCGGATCATGTAGAGTCTGGAGGACCAGCAACGGGACCTGCGTGTGCGAGCGGCAATTTTGGTTTCGCGTGTGGCCCGCAGCCTTGAGTATCTCGGCGGTGAGTACCCCGCCTGCCTTGCTCTATTCCACGACTTGCTAACCGCATAGCTGACCAGTTTTTCGCAATCGTTGTTTTGTGGTGATTTTGTAGTTCTGTCGCCCGTGCCTCTTGTATTCCTTCCATATTGCATATTCTTATTCTGGAACCGTTCCGCTTGTTGAATCATCAAGTTTGCCGTTTTCAATGAGACATAAGTCCGGACCGTTCCTACACGAACATGGCTTTACCAAGAGTAGGACCGTAACGCCGACACCTTCATGCCATAGTTTCCTCTCGCCGCGGACGTTTGTAGTCTGGACCGCCACCTTCAGATCTTCTTTTATTATTCGGGGTATTGTTCGCAGCCAGCAGCCCTGCGTAGAGGGCTTCATCAAAGCCGATGCACCTCAGACGGATGCACGGTACGAGGCGCACACCACTGTCATACTGGGCGCGAATGGCAATGGTCTTGGAATCATTTTCCCTGCTGGCCGTGGTTGTTGCGTAATTTTGTTGTACCTGGACAAATAAGTTAATCCTTAGCTCAACGTTGAGCAAAAGCAAGGGAAATTACAATGGGTGATAGTGTACGCCACTCGTCGACGCTGAGCGGTGCAACGCGAGAAATTTCATAGAAGCCCATGTAAGTCACCTCGAGAGACTTATTTCCGCCAGGTGGAACAGACAGAAACAAATTGAGCTGCTCTGGCTCTCGAAAAGTTTCGCTTTCGCTACCTAACCCCACAAACAAGTAACCATGCTGTCCTGGGGAGCGAGGACACCAAGGATTTTGATTTTGGTTAGGACAAAGAAACTTTTTTATGTTGCAGGACTTGGCCAAAGATTTTTGCAAAGCGATTCTGGTGGGTATGAGTCCGTGTCAAAACGAAGTGCTAGACTTACTTCACGATCAGTGGCTGATGACTGCCCCCGAGAATCGCAGACAAAAATCCGCGGGTGAAGATTACAGACTCGCCAACGTCCGGCACAAATTCGGGGAATGCCTCGAGTTCTTTACGGCGACGCTCGGGAAGAGGTGTCAGGTATGAAGGCTTGAACCCCAAAGACTCGACAACGATGATATCGTCTTGGTCTTCATCTTTGATCGGTAGTACAACAACAACACTCTCTGGCTGAGGTCGAATCACATTATCAGTGGTCGCCGGGTTCGAGTTATTTGCGGCGCGGGGAGGCTGACTGGAGGAAGCATTTTCTAGCTGCGGCTGAACCGCATTACCACTCGTCGTCAAACTCGGTGTCATCGGGAGTATCTCCGCCAATGCTCGAGGTCTCTCCTGGCCGGTACTTGCAGCAGGCGTTGGCTCTGGGTTAGCTTGCCTGACTGATCGTGACTGTCCCGCGTTTGCTTGCGCCTAAAGAATGAGACTGTTGTATTGAAGCCTGCATAGTATAGATAATTCACCTGAGCAAAGACTGACAAAACCTCAGCTCTGAGACGGTTAGTGTGTGTGCAATTTGCTCCTGGCGATGATTTCAACAAAGTTCTGGAAAACAAAGTGATCTCGAACCTCATTGTTTTGCTGCTGTAGTTCAGTGAAAGCCGTCGTCTGTAATAATTAGCTCAAGATGCCGCGGTATTTCTCGGCAAAAATCGAATAAGTACCTGGCGATGTAATTCCACTTTGGTCCTGTCCAGTTCGGCCTGAACGTTTAAATAACCCTCAAGGAGCCGTTGATGTGTTTCTCGATCGACGCTGTCTTGCAATTTCTGCAGCTCTGAACGCTGAGTCGCAATTTTCTCCTTGTACACTTCGCTATCGAGGCGTAAAATGCTTATTGTCCTAGCGAAATACGAGTCCATCCCTCGAGCTATCTTTGAAACATATTCCACTCACGAATTGAGCGCAGTGTTTTCACAACGCGTCCACTGATCGTAGTTCAAGCGCGGGAGTCAGTTTTTGGACGAGCATACTCACTTCCAGTTCTGCGTGCGCCGTCGTAAGTTGGTCCCGAAGGAGAGCCAACTGGTCGAGGTCAGCCGCCCATTCGCGCATCAAATCGCGACGGAGGGCATAATCGATCGAAGATGAAGGTAAATCGGTGGACATTCGCGCTGGTTATTTGCTGGTTTGGAGATTTTCGTCACGGACGCGTGACAAACGCGTGACAATGGGATGTCAGCGAGGGAGTGTATCTTTCAATTCTATATAAAGCACTGTGCAAAGTTCAAACGGCCACGAGCATTTTAAAGTCGGTCGATCAGACGCGACGCGAAGAGACGACTTATAACATGAATGTTAACGGGTTCTCGAGATACCCTTTGAACGCGGCCATCCACCGTGCAGCAACCGCACCGTCTACCGTCCGGTGGTCCGAGCTCAGCGTCGCCTTCATGATCTGCACTGTCTTGAACCCGCGCTCGTCCTCGGGGGCGGGGACAAGTGTCGCCTCGGTTGAGCCGACGGCCAGGATGCAGGATTGTGGGGGGGTTGATAATGGCCGTGAAGTGCGAGACGCCAAACATGCCGAGGTTGGATATCGTAAATGTTCCGCCCTGGAGAAAATGAATTGACCTAGGAAAAAAAAAATGGAAGAATGGAGGGGGAAGTACCTGGTATTCCGCGGGAGCCAGTTTACCGTCGCGCGCCTTCTTTGCCAAGGCTTTGGTCTCTGCGGAGATCGTTGCGAGACCCTTTGAGCCAGCGTCTTTGACGATGGGCGTGATGAGGCCCGTAGGAGTAGCGACCGCGACGGAAATGTCCGCCTTCTTGTACCTATTGAATCCAACGAATTTGAGAACGAATGAGGCGCGTAATAAAAAAAACATAGCGTACGTCCGTATAACCTCTCCGAGCCACGCAGAATTGGCTTCGGGGACATCGGCGAGGGCACAGGCGACGGCCTTGACGATAAAATCGTTTACGCTTAATTTGGCCGACTTGTCCTTCTCCGTCAAAGTCTTGTTGAAGACCTCCCGCAGCTTGAGCACCTTGTCCATGTTGATGTCGACCGTGACGTAGTAATGCGGCAGCTCCTGCTTCGACTGCGTCAACCGCGCGCCGATGGTACGGCGCATGTTCGAGATGGGGTGTCGACGTATTCGGGCAGCTGGGCGGCGGGAGGCTGGGACGCCGTGGATGTCTCCTTCGCGGAGGATGGTGTGTATTTCTCACGTCTTCTCGGATAATACGGCCGTTTGGACCAGAGCCAGTGAGTTTACCGAGCGGAATGCCGCGCTCGAGCGCGATTTTTTTGGCAATGGGAGAAGCAAATATACGATCGCCGGAGGGAAGGTCGGTTTTCTCGGACGACGGGCTCGAAGAAGATTTCGGAGTAGAAGAAGCCGGCTCAGTCTTGGGAGGCGGGGGTGCAGGCTCGGATTTCTCTGCAGGAGGTGGCCTGGAAGCGGATGCTTTTGAGGCCATGTCGTCGGCACCAGACAAATCATCACCCTCCTCGGCGACTATTGCTATGGGTGAGCCAACCTGGACGTTTTGGCACCGTCTTGGGCCTGGGTTCGACGTTAGTTTTCTTCACGAGGTAATGGCAAAACACACACAATTATCTTTGCGAGGATGCCGTCTTCTGTGGCCTCCACGTCTATCGTCGCCTTGTCGGTTTCCTGACGTCCGCGTCAGCTCGGAGAACGCGGTCTGGCATATTACGAGTGCTCACAATTTCGAGAAGGACCTCTCCCGTTGAGAAAGAGTCTCCCTCTTTCTTTTTCCAGGACGCGATGCCGCCCTCGGTCATGGTCGGACTCATTGCAGGCATATTGAACTGAGCAAGAGCACTTCTCCGCGCAGAGGCATGGAGACCTGCAAATGCTGGTGAGCTGGGAGAAATAAGAGCAGCAAGTGCAGCGTACGGCGCGCAAACACGCGAGCAAGAGAGGCCATGGTGGAAGCAAATAACGAACCGGAAATAATCGGATGCAGATTTGATTTGCTCTAAAAGTTACAGGCAAACACCACCATGTCCAATTGCGTTCTTCCTGGTCAGCCCATCCCTGTCCCAAAGAACGCGCCACTGCCACAGCTCGGCGGCGGAATATATGTGCGAGACTCGGAATTAAGAGCCAGTCTGGTAGGGATTCCTCACCAGGAGGGACCGGTCCGTGGACCTGATATTTTTTTCGTGATTACGGATTGAAACACAGAGCAGGTATTATCTATCTCGCGCGTGCGGCCACAACCTCCCGCAATAAACTCGGTTGTGCTGGGGTCCGTTATTCGCCTGTCGCCGCTACAGGCCACACTCTCAATATCTGTGGTCGATGGCGTGCCATTGCCTGCAGGTGAAGAGTTTACAGGCGTGATTCGCACACAAGACGTGCGCGCGACAGAAAAAGACCGCGTCAAGATTGGAGACTCGTTCCGTGGCGGCGATGTTGTGCGCGGTGTGGTGGTAAGGGCGCGTCGACGCGCGTAGTTACCCGCTCCTCACGCGTCGGATAGATCTCGCTGGGCGACGCGCGCAGCTACTTTGTTACGACGGCTAGAAACGATCTTGGGGTCGTGTTCGCGGTGAGCGAGGCGGGCAAGACGATGGTGCCGGTCAGTTGGAAAGAAATGCGCTGTCCTGGTAGACTTGCTTCTTTCTATCCTCCGCGACCCAATTGACTTTCTTACAGAGACAGGCAAGCTGGAAAAGCGCAAGTGCGCAAAGCCAGAGTAGGGAGCAATACTTAGTAGGAGTAAGACTGGAGCAATAAAACTGTTTGGATTCAAAGCGTGTAGCAAAATAGAGCTAAATCAGAACATCGGGTAACAGAGGCGTTCAATATTATACTAATGACCGCCGTGCTCTCCCCTCAAGATCCTCTGCGCAGGGACCGTCTCATGTCTCTCGACGACAATCAGCTCAGGTATCCCGCCTTTCCTTCTTCTCCTCCCGTCGTTCATCTCTTCGTCCAAGCTACTCCTCGTCCAACGATTGGCGCGAAAAGTACAATGAGGTCAATACTCAGTCGCAAATATCTGTAGCAGCACTCATAGGACCATAAAGGTCGCCGACATGCTCGCAGAAACTCGTGCAGAACTCGACGAATTTCAAATTGCGAGCAGGGAGCTCGAAGCCGAGCTGGAAGCTGAGCTACAGAGGACCGAGAAGTCCCAGCAGGATCTCAAGGTCAAGGTCGCCCGTGCAGAGTCAGAACGAGACGAATGGAAGGTTCGACGCCTCTCCTGTCCATCGTCGCCGCTATAATTGACTATTGCTTGCGCGTCCCAGTCCAAGTTCATGTCGCTGCAGACAACACATAATACCGCAACAACCACCCTCCAGCGGGAACTGGACAAACTGCGGCAGGAGCACCAGCAGGCAAAGGTCCAGCTGCGCGAGCTCGAAATGGGCACCGACGACCTCGAGCGAAACGAGCGGGCCGTATCGTCAAGTCTAGCGGACATGGAATCTAAATACTCACGCGCCCTGGAGGAAAAGATTCTGCTCGAGCACGAGCTTCTCGACAAAGCAAACCTTGAGGAAGAGTGTCAACGGCTCAAGGACGAGCTAAGAGGTGCGTCGCACGACACTGCTTAGCCTGGCTCTGATTTGTCTTGCCTCCAGATGCCAATGTAGAGGTCTCCATACTGAAAGACCAATTAGCGGCTCAGCCCGCTTGGGACAATGCTTCTTCTATTGCCCATTCCTCTCATTTTCCTTCAATTGCCCCTCAATCAGAGGACAATCTCCTTAATACACCAGCGCCTACGGATCTTCAACTCGAAGACCTGACTCCCAGCACGGATAGTCTTCCTTCGGTGGATACTACATCCCTGGATACCACGCCACGAGCGAAAGCCCAATTTGCATTGGTCAATCGCTCAGGCGCCGCACCTTACAAATCCAGCATATCCACACCCCCTGGAAGCTCAGGCATCGCCCGTTCGAGCACTCTACCCTCCCTCTATAGCCCGCGTTCTCCCAGTTACCGCCCACCCACGGCCCGTAATCCGTCGACTATGAGCACAAACTCCACCTCAAGCACGACCTCAACCTCGAAAACAAGGGTGTGCAGATGGTGTCGGAGATGCGCGCGCGGGTACGGAATCTAGAGCAGAAGATCCACACCCGTGTACCTCGGCTACGTATGGGTAGCATCACTGGGCGACCAAACGCGAATGCTCTTGCTGCATCTACCATGACAAACGGGTCTACGGGATCCACCAAGCCTTCTGTGCGCTCAAGCTGGGAGAGTCTGACATCAACACGTCGGAATGTTGACAATCCGAAGCGCGGCAGCGAATCCGAATCGGACAAAGACAAGTCCAAGAAGCGGGACTCTGCAGGGTGGGTCCTCATTATGGAGGACTCGCCGTCGCCGCCAAAGCCGAAACCCGGAGAACGACGAAGGGCTTCGAGTCCTCTGGGTATGATTCCATTCCGTCCCGCTGCCTCCACGTCAGCCGTTTCACCGACGCTGCCACATACAAGTAAACCATCCAATCCTTTGAATCATTCCACTATGCCTCCAAGCGGTCTGAAGCGACCGCAGTCACGACTTTCCGGTGGCTCTACAACCGCATCCATCCCTTCATCTTCCTCATCCTCCCGGCCGGCCACACCGACGTTCCTGCCGATTCCGTCTGGGGGGCTTACACACACACCAGGCGGGCTCAAGCGGTCGACGGGACCGTCGGCACCGAATAACCCGTATTCGTCGAAGCGCTCGTCTCTGGGGGTATTGGGCGCAAGCACGTCTTTGTCTGCGATGCCGCCCCCGCCCGAGCCGCGAGAGCGAGAGCGGGAGCGACCAACGACGATGCCACCGCCGCCGCGACCAGGCTCGGGCACGCCGTCATCCCTCGGTAGCACCGTGAGCTCGAAGTACAGCATCGGCGACGGCGGTAAGACGCTGCCGTCGCTGCCCGGCGGTGCGCATGCGAACGTGACGATACGAGCACCGAAACCTCTACCGTCCATACTCTCCCAAAGCCGGATAGGGCGTCCGAGCAGCACGGGCATCTCCGGGGGGCGCAAGAGCGCGGGTGACGCGGAGGCAGAGGGCCTGAGGCCGCGGTCGGGGAGCACAGTAATGTAATTTGAGGATGGGTGGAATGTATATGCTGTACTTACGACGAATATATTATGTCCTTTTCTTTCGATTATATTATGTAATATTCGGGGCTCACTCCTTCCTTCCTACGCTCACCGTTCCAATGTCTTCCACACCAGAACGCTCGCTGAATCGACAGGTGGTGCTAGAGGAGGACGAGTACATGGAGGCGCTGTCAAACATTATCGCGCGCGATTTCTTTCCGTCGCTGGTGCACCTTGATGCGACCAATGGGTACCTCGACGCCCTGCGGTCGCAGGACCCGCATCTCATCAATGCCTCGGTGCGACGGCTGGAGGAAATCGGTGCCACTCCCCTCCAGCGGCCAATGCAGACTCCAGGGCGCACACCGTACGCCGCCGGGCCGTCTGAGACGCCCCTCAGGCGAGGCGATGGCCCGTCTGCAGCGAAGCGCGCGCGGTACGACTCGGACTTGAGCCTCGACAGCTTCCAGGCACGCTACACGTCAGAGGATAACTCGAGCTTCACGCAGATATTGGACGAGGAGAACCGCAAGCGCAAGGAGCGGTGGGGCTGGGCGTGGGATGCACAGAAAAGGGTGGAGGCGCAGAGGGAGCGGCTGCTTGCGGATCGGGAGAGGCTGATGATTGAGCCACAGAGCGTTGTAGGCGTGCGGGAGAAGTTTCTCATCGAGGCTCCGACGCCGAAGGGGCCATTGAAGATGCGAAGGAGAAGGAAACAGAGACAGAGGGCGGCGAGGAGCAGAAGGAGGACAAGGCCCTCATCGTGGTGTCCTCCGAGGACACAGTGGACGTTATGGCCCCGCAAAAGGACACTCGCCCCGCCGGCGTCGATGGTTGGAAATTCAAAGTATATTTACTTCGTTTCCTACATTTCCTGTGCTAAATCCACTATAGGCCCGCAATTCGCTCATGTTCTCCCCAGACGCGGACGAATCTCCCTATCACACCCGTCCCACAGTACCCATAAGCGACCCACGCGCCATCGTTCACGGCAGCACTCGGCTCCCCGAACAGGACGACTCGCGCTCCAACACCCGCTCATTGTCTGCGCCGCCGAGCCCGACTCGAAGCCACATAAATGCAGCCATCATAGGCACACTTGTGGGTTTATTTTCTCTGCTCCTCAGTGTTCAAACTCAGGTGTCTGCAGATCGCCCACGATCGCCCACAATAAATAACTTTTCGCTTGTCCCGAACCTCCCTTCGCCACGCCCGACGAGCTGGGCCAGCAGCGGTCAAGCAGCT
>JARJCV010000567.1:0-20582 GCA_029281435.1 Mycena haematopus
CACATCAGGCAATTTGGTTCCTTCTCTCGATGTCGATCTGCGAGACTCATCTATATCCAGGTTGTGGAAGACGGATTTGAGTTCTTTGCAAAACGGCGTCTGGTAACATTGTTCTCTGCACCGAATTACTGCGGAGAGTTTGACAATGCTGGTGCGATGATGTCGGTCGACGATGATCTTGTGTGTTCTTTCCAGGCGAGTCCTTTCCTTGACTGTCAGATGAATTCAAGTTGGCTGACGTCTGGACAGATTCTACGGCCCGCGGGAAAAATCGAAACGAGTAGTAGTCCTCGGAAGTTATTCTCTTGGAAAGGATCAAAGAAGTGACCTACAATTCCTCGGCCCCAACCATTATGGCGATGTTGGAGTTTCACGATAGCTGGGTTTATAGGTTGGGTTATTAAAACATGCATCGCATCGTGAAATCTTTTTTGAACCTGGCCATCAAGAATGGATGCAGCCCTGGCTGGGTACGGTACAGGGAGGTAGTCGCATCGTATAGATATATGTCAAGAAAACCAAGAAGTTATTGGTAGAGCGAGCTGTCAATATACATATCAAATATTTTGAGAATTTCCGAGAAATTTGGCACCACAGCGGGCATTAAGCCGCCTAGAGTATAGGTGGAAAAAGGCGCTCATACAACGCTCGCTTGGGGTGGTTAGCGACGCTCGCCCAGCGCCGTCGGAGGAACTCCTCCTCCTCCTCCAGCTCTTTCGCAGTCGGCGGTGCAAATTCGCCCGCCGCCTGCCGGATACTCTCCGGCGTGATCTTGATCCTGTACTCCTTTTCGAACTGGCGACGGTAGCGGGCGTGCGTGAAATCCCTCACTCCTAAGTCCTCCTCGAACTCTAGAATCGCGAGCATCTTGTGTATCGCGGGGAGGGATCCTAGGCCATGGCCCTCCGGCGCGCAACGAGAAAGATCAGCCTCGCTGGAGATGCCGTTGGGTGAGTATGGGTTGCGTTGCATGAGGTGAAGGGCTTACCGCCGGGAGGATATTGGATAGCGAGAGAATCCGTGTGGCCGGGCTGAGAGTCAAACTGCGATTTTGGTTAGTCAGAGCGACGTTACATGAGGTGCGTTTTGACGCACATGATAGTCGGAGTACTGAGAGTCCGGCTTACTGAGGTACCAAATCTGACGCCACAGCGCCGGCGTACGAACGAAGCTAGGGATGGCGACGGGACAGCCAATGAACTCGTCAGGTGCTGCGGGGGCGAGCTGCGGACGAGAGAAAGTTTTCTTCCCGCACGCTTTTTTGTGCTCCGGCCAGTCCTTTTTCTGACACTGGCTGCATGCGAGGTGAGCGTGTGGGTGCAACAAATTGCCATCACATACGGAGAACAGACAATCTGGCACTGACCACATCGCTTGAGATGCTTTCGGCCAGTTTTGACGAAACATGTGTTGCACGCGGTGTAGCTCATGGCTCCCATCTCTTCGCACTGCGACTATTCGACAGGGCGAACAGATTTCTTGTCCTCTTCAAGCGCCTTTCGTTCGGCTGCCTTGCGGGCTTCCGCTTCCTCTCCGTGGCTGGCAGGCATAGCGGTCACGACTGAAAGATTGAGAACCATCGGGAGCCCATGCTGCCCAAAGTCAGGAAGCTAGTAGACTAGCCGCTGGAACGACGTACATATGCGTTGATGATACCTCTCAGAGTCTCGACTATACAGAACGTTCGATAGATCTGTGCAGAATACAGAAAGGCTTTGACGACGTCGGGGGCGGCATCGGTGAATCGATATTGGTGATCCACGTAGGGATGTCTGAAGAGGACCACTTCCTGGACGCGGCGGTTGCCAGTGGAGTCGTGTTCCATCATTCGTTTCAACTTCCAGAAACAAGTGAGTGCAACATCTCGATGAATTCTGAAAGAGACATACGAGATTG
Organism: Mycena haematopus; assembly: GCA_029281435.1. Taxonomy (NCBI): domain Eukaryota; kingdom Fungi; phylum Basidiomycota; class Agaricomycetes; order Agaricales; family Mycenaceae; genus Mycena; species Mycena haematopus. The sequence continues at coordinate 1,897 of JARJCV010000567.1, forward strand.
ATCAAGTTATACTCCCCGTCCCCTACAAGACTTCTAACAGTCAGCTCCGGACAAATGCTGCGGCTGTTGTCGCGCGGACAGTTACAGGCGCCGCGGTACAGGCCCTCCAACGCGAGTTCCTTCTTTTTGTCCAGACGAAGTTCGTTCCATTCCTTTTCGAAATCCCCATAACGTAGATTCTCCAATGCCAGAGCGGCGAGCTCGCCCTCCGCGTGCATCGATTCCTTCGTACGCGAGGCGATGGTCACATTTAGCTCAGTGATATCCCGGGCCCCGTAGTCCATCCCCGGGGCATTCTCCAACAATGGTTCCCGGTCGTACGAAAATGCGCCGTAGACCAGTTCAATGTCAAGCTCAAAATGAGCGTTCCAGGCGACCCTATCGGTGTGCTTGTTAGGTCTCTCTGATTTCAAGTGCTTGGCCATCGCCTCCTTTGCAGCCTGAGCCCGCCGCTTCTCCGAGGCCGTCATGGTCCTCATAGATCGAGGAGGCATCATTGGTCGAGGACACGAGGCGTCTGGTTCCAAGAGAGAGAAAAGCAAGCCCGGGTATCTAGGTAAGAGCAGAGAACGTAGAGAGCTGGCAAGAGGCGAGAAGAAGGCAAGCAAAAAAAGAAGCACTTGCGTGATGGTGTTTGGTTTCAAGGTCAACACGAGGAGAGCCGTATCACTGCAAACAAAGTTCGATAAGATTTGACGAAGAACGGATTTCTCTTCGGAGGTTAATCAAGGATTCACCGCAGAGCTGAATACCGAGACAAGCTCAATTCAAGAAATAACGCTACCCTCATGCTAGCCCGTTCAGCTGATCAGCGGCAGTGAAACCGTCGCCTTGGTCAACGAAATCCAACAAGACAAAGTTCGGTGCGCGATTCGCACCGAGCGGAACACAGCCGTTGGCGTTGGCCAAAATTCTGGAAAGCCGTTTGGTGAATACATAAGTTATTAACAGGGACAGCACGTACGAGTCGACGCCATTCGTGGTGGGGGCGTCCGCAGGGTCGCTGACGATGACACCAGCGCCGATGGGGATGATATTCACGTTCAGGGAATGGTTTATCAGGTACATGTGATCTTGAGAGGCAAGAGGACCGTTAATCCGGTCGATGGAGCACGGGAATGAGGCGTCGGTGACGGAGAAGGGTGTTTCCCAGATCTGGGTACTAAAAAATCGGCAAAAGAATACAAAAGATAGAAAGAACGGTCGCACCATCTGGAACTCGGGAAGGATGAACGGCACTGCATCAGCGGCGTCCGCGCCTGCGTCCAGGAAGACTACGACGCGCTTTCCCGAATCAATCATACTCCCGAGGGTTGGCCAGTCGCTCTGTTTCACCGGGAGCGACGGTGGGACGTAGGCGAGATCCGAGATGCCTGTCGAAGATTCAGCCAGAATGACGTCTCCAGGGAAAACGTGAACGCACCTGCGGCATCGAATATGGGCTGCCACACCGTTGACACGGACGCACCCTCCGGGTTCGTAAAGAGCAGGGTGAGGACCTCATTAGGGTTGGCATCAAGGAAAGTCTTGACATTCCCGAGGTAGTCTTGCACGGTCCCACCGTCGAATAGGTCGCAGGACGTGTGACAGAAGTGCAGCGCGCCGTCCGAGCCCGTATGCGCCTGACCTTGCAGGAGGCGGACGCCAAGGCTGAGTTGAGTGGGGACGTCGACGGTCTGGTCGCGGGCGACTGTGGGGAATCAGTTGGTAAAAACCAACAGAATAATCGAAGGAGTACTCAAAAGAACGTACGTGCAAGAGGGTCGGAGCTAAATGCAAATGAATCGTGTGCGCCGACGTACGTGACGTTGGAGTACAGGCGGTCGCAGAGTTCGGCGTGGCCATTACAGACAGTGGCTCTGGATGTCTCATCAGCGACTCACGCAGAACGCGTGGTTCTGAAAATGCACCGCCTACGAGGAATGGTACCGCCGAGGACGAGCGCTGAACTCCATGCAGACAGTGCCCAGAAAGATCGTAAAAACATTATGGGTAAAGATGTAGTCGAAAGCGAAAATCCCTGGTGCCGGCCAAAGAAGGGAGAACAAGAATAACAGCCGCAGGAGAAGAAACCGAGAGAGGAGGAAGAGAAGAAATGACAGCTGTCTAAAGATGCCGCGCCGATTCTTTATGTAAGTTTCAGGAACGAAATGCGATCATTGTTCGGGTTGCTATGCAATATATTTCTGCAGTGTTTCAGGCTTATCGTCATGCCGATTCGTCAACCCGCACAGGGCTCTCTCACAGATCACCCAAGCCAGGTTCGGGGTACTTTCGAGGAGGCGCAGTGTTCCCCGTTCAGGTATTTTATGACATTGGTGAAGAATATGTTGAGATCTCATCGGTCAAATAGCATGATCGCAACAATTAGTTGTTTGAGGTCTATAGTAAAGAGGATATATCTAGCAATAGAGAACGGGAAAGTTGTACATTTCTAGCAATCAATCCCGGCGGATGAAGCGCGCAACAGCGACCCATTCGGTACAGTTCTTGGCAGAAACCAAGCTGATAAGCGCCAGGTCGTTTGGTTCGATGGAATGCGTGAATTTCGCAAGTCCATAAAATCCCAACGAGAGCGCACATGCCAGATGGAAATGGGTGATCGAGCGGTGCATGCAATTACCGTAGACGATGTCCGTGACCTTTCCAAGCCCTTCGATCTGAACGACAATAAATCAGTGATACCTCGCAGACAAGGGCAAGTCAAGACTCCGAACATGGAAGGTTATCTTCATGGGCCCTGGTGCGCCTGCTCGAATAAGCTTCTGGCCGGCCTGCGCGATATTGGTTTTGAACCGAAGGATGTCGGATATGAACACGCCAGGCACCCGTTGGCCTTCGTACGCAAAGGTGACGCTGACCTCGCCGGTTTGGGGGGCCCGAGATTCGCTGTCGGGGACCACAGGGCGGCATCCCGGGTCGAAGTTCTCCCGGTGCTGTTGCGCGAGGAATACGTCCATCTTGCATTCCGCACAGTGGCTGTGCGGAGGGGGAGGGAGGTGATTGCCTGATCCGACCTGTGCGAACTCCAAAACTGTGTAAGGATGGCGAGGGTGGAGGGAAGGAGCATCGGGGTGAAGATCCTGGACATTGATGAGCAGTGGCAGGACACAGTGGCAGCGGACGTACGGCCAACCAGGCGGGCATCGCAAGCAAGGGACGGGATAGTGACGGCACAGGGGGATGCGCCATCCGAGCGACAAATGTGACGGAGAGCCCATTCCGCCGAGCATCAGCATTTCGTCGGTTCATGTCGTCGACGGTCCGTAGAGCTATCTGAGAAGGATTCAGAGTTATGCAAGGGTCATGGTGTCACCGCGACGTACCTCGGCGGGCGTCCCATAGTCGAGCGCATTCCGACGAGCGTAACGTCGGTCTGTAGCGGGGGTCCGTGGAACCGTCTGGAGGGGACCGATCTGGGGCGTTCAAAGACATCAACGACGTCCAAGAACGACATGCGACCGCGACTCACCGCCTGGTTGGTAGGACGATTGTTCGAGGGAGAGTTGTGTGAGAGGGTACGAGAGGCAGGCATGATGAAGGAGCGTTGTATGGGCCGGCCACGATGGGGTAGAGTTCGAGGTGAGATGCAGGAAGTGGCATCGGGGGGCTGAGTTATATACGATTTCGGGACAGTAGGTCAAAGCGTGCCGCTCACCCTCGGAGCCACAAACGCACAATGAGAGATCCTGGAATGGGAAGCGCTTTGAGTGTGGACACGGCTCTGTTCAAGACTACCTGCGTACGTCGATAGAAACAAGAGACGTCAGCTAGATACTCTAGCGAGAGCGGCTTTCGATTCTGTCAGAGGCGCGTCAAAAATCATTCCCTGCGCTGTGGAATGTAAAAAGCATAGAAGGGCGAGTTGGGTAAATCAATTCAACTCTGTATTGCTTACCGCAACAATTGACACAACTGCGAGGCTCCTATCCAACTCGCCGAACGCAGTGCGCTTCGGATCAGCGCCGCGTCCATTCCCGACGCGAGACGACGAGCCCATTGACTATGCACGATTTATGCAAATGTGCGCACACGACGCCCGAGTCGGCATATCTGTTTCTTGTTTAGATTAAGTACTTCACTAGTCCGTTATCTGCCAATAAGTTTGCAGGTACTCGGCGTCAGCGAGCCCATACGCAGTCGTGATGAGCGTGAGGGAACTGGACGCGAAAGTGATGAGCAATGAACTCAAATTGTGAAGATATCAACGCACGCGCGTCGAGAGTCAACCGGCGAATTGACAGTTTGTTGGATTCAAGGAAGTTTCTGGCTATGTGCAGCAGGTCCAGAGAGATTGAGGGGAAAGGCGGTAGCTTCGAGACTGATGATCCACATGCGGTGAGGAGATGTCTGATGCGGTGAGACTTCAGGCAGCCCGGAGCCGTGATAAAATATGATTTGCTGGGGCTGCATGAAGGATTTGAAAGTGGGAGAGACGATGCACAAGCCCTGAGATCATAAATAAGGTCGAAAAGTTGCTGCACGTTTAGAGAGCCCTCAAACCTCAAGTCCGGGTTGGTGGTGCGAGAAGAGATTTGTCGACCACGTGCACCATCAATGTTGGAAGGGCTCGGCTTCGCGGCACAATTCGAACACGTTGTTATCGGGCTGGCGAGGTATTCATTACCTGAGCTATCGTTCAGTGTGATCGGCCTTTGTCTTGGTTATTCAGCGATCTCCCTAATTTTTAAACCTTTGTAGTCGAATTTGTTCGAAGGGTTCGGTAACAATTAACAAGGTTGAAGGACTTCGAATTCATTTGTTTAAACAGGCTATGAAGTAAGAGATGGGTAATGGCAAGGCAGAACATCTCTCTCCATAGGCGGGCACATGGGTGGTGCACGGCGACACTGCTGGCGCTGCTTCTCGTATGCACGTTCCATGCGCGGCCTTAAATGGTAATACAGCTCGGCGGGGCTGGGTACTAGTAGTTGCCAGTGCGGCGCGATGTTCTCCGGGTGCGATGAACTGGTCAGATCCGGCTCTGAGCCAGCGGGAGAGGTGGGGCACACTCGCGATCGGATTGTGGAGGGCATGGGGTTTCTGTGATGAACGGTGGGTAGATGCGAATTTTAAGTGCGGCTGAGCGGAAGAAGCTTAGCTATGAGTTGGATTGAATTACCGACCGCAACTGGACCGCTTTTATATATAATAAAATATACTAGACACGATCGGGCTGTGTGAGTGCGGATGAGAGCGGAAGGCGGGGTTCGGCGAAACATGTCTCATAATTGGCTCTCAGCATTTCTCGAGGTTTGTTGAAAATCAGTTTCTCAAGCGTACAAATCAGTGCGAAAAAGAGAAAATGAAGCAGGTTTGTTCAACCCAATTAAAAGAACGGGGCTCCCAAGAGATTACTTCAGTAGGTTGTGGGCTTCGAAAGGAGGCGTTTGAGACTAATGGGATTCGAAAGGGTGCCGACCTTCGTTTACTAAACTTCCAGCCCTTCTATGGGCTGCACGTTGGAGTTGAATCTTTTATTTTCGCACCAAACCTTCAGACTTTCCGAACGTTCGTGCCAAGCTATAACAATACATACGAAGTACGAGCCCCAGGTTATTGTAGCGTCTACATATGTCGCCGGAATGGACCCGTGGAAACAAATATCCTTGAGCACTTTCTGACAATATATTGCTGTCATAAAATGCAATCACCGTGACAAGATTTCGTCAACCGCTCGGAGAAGGTGTTCTCACCCCGATCCACCACAACTCTCTGACACTGACTCTCGCACTCCACACCGTCTCTTGGCGTGCTCAGTCTTCTGCGAACCCGCCCGACCTTCTTATCCTCTTCGGTGGGCTCTGCAAACGTCATGCTCTCGACGCTCTCGATGCTCCGGACACTCTCGATGCTCCGGACGCTCTCGATGCTCCCGACGCTGCTGACGGTTTCGACGATCTCGACCCTTGTGGATACATTGGCCGCAACGGTGGCGATCTGAGACCTTTCCATTTTGCTTGTGTAAGGCTCGTTGGTCCGGTTACGCAGAATTATCGCGCGGTTGTTGAGTGTCGCGAGAAGTGTGTTGGCGTAGCTGGCCACCAAAGTATATTCAGTTCGAGCGATCTCATTTGGGCTGAATGGGAGCAAAATAAACGTACATTCCAGGGATTATTATCCCGGGGCAGGAGCAATATGACGAGCTCTGTGCAAAAAAAAAGAAAAGGTCAGCTTGTGGATCGCGGACGGACTCCAGAGGTGTATTTACGGGAAATCCGACGAACAGGAAAAGCGCGACAAGGTTAACTGCAGCTGAAAATGTGTTTGTCTCGAGGATGAGACGCACGATGTCTTTGGCAACCCCGCGCGTTGATGAGTGCATGTCCGCTTTGAGGATCTAGGCGAATGTAAGTCTGTCAGAGTTCGCCTGGAAGGATGTAGATATATGGCGCACGAGAGTGGTCATGGTGATCGCGATGAGGACGTCCGCGACGGCGCCGCAGGTGAGCCAGAGGTAGATGAGAGCCGCCAGCACGCGGTTCTGGAGTGAAGTAACGTCGTTGGCGTTGAAGACATGGATCTTGAATTCCTCGTGGTATGCGTGCGCACCGCTTCCCAGCCCACCGACGAACTGGGCCATGGAGATCTAGATTCCAAAAGAGTTGTTAGATTAGTCGAGTCTGAGTGCGAGGTACGCATACCAAGGCAATGAGAATGCAGATCGGCCACACCGCGCGCCGTATGACGAAGATGCGGAAGCAGAAGAAGAGATGTACAAGCATGGCGATGAAGGAACCCATTATGGGAGAATAGAAGTTCGCAAATCGGGGATCTTCGAAGCTGGCGGTGTCCCCGAAGGACGTGACATACCAAAACGACACATCCAATACGTTCAGACAGGAGTCGAAGGTTATTGAAAAGAGAAGGAAGTATACTGAACCCCGACAGCGATGTTAGACAGACAGGCAACGCTTCAGGGGGTGAATCTGACCGAGAAATTTAACGGTCCATGAGTCTTTCGAGAAATTTACGTGGTAGATGTCTGGATCGCAGTCAGCAGCTGATTCCACGAAATGTGAGGGAGAGATACATACAGACCTGCGCCAGCAGTGTTCCAAAGAAAAAGAAGTTTAGGAGAGAGCCAATGAGGAGCGGGGTGTTTCTGAAGGCAACCAGTTGAGAAAAGTGCTTCATATGAGGAAAAAGAAGCCAAAATCACACTGTGTCCATGGTTGCGGAGGAGGACGTTGCGCTCGGCGTGCAGCGAGGCTACGTCTCGATGATGGTGGGAGTGAAGAGGTGTGGACGCTGAGACATGAAATGTGAGACCTGTCTTTGATCCGCAGAACAAAAAGGAGGCGGAAGCAAGCTGACACGATGAATGGATCGAAACCCTTGAGCATTGGGCTTTGGGATTGCTTGAGCACGTCGTCTTGGGCCATTGTCCTGTCCAGTGCGAGCGCCGCTCGCACTGGACAGGACAATAGGGCAGGCCACTTGAAGCAGATGAGGGGTGGCTGCCAATCAGGAAAAAGCCAAATGGCTATGGGCTGCCACATAGACCTGCATAGACGTCATAGACGTCATAGATGCCATAGCAACGTTGCTATGGCGTCTATGAGTGTCACTGTCTATGTAGGTCTTAGGGCTGCACGCCGTGCCCGTGACGGGCACGGCCGTCGTTTCGGCGGGTGTACAACGGGCACGGTCCGTCACACGACGGCCGTCGTTTTGCCTATCAAAATTGCCGCAATATCTTCCGGACCGTGGGTGTAAAGGTGCGCTGGGCTTCCATTTGTACGGCGCAGGTGTTACCCAAGCCAATTGTAGTGTATTCGATGAGTTGTTCATTGTTTTTCGTACCCGTCGACCCGTCGACGGCCGTTGTTGACGGGTACGGCCGTCAAAAAGCGAGTCGAAGGGCCCGACGGAACGGGTCGGCTACCCGTTCGACGGGACCCGTAGAACCGGCGCGACGGGAACGGCGTGCAGCCCTAGTAGGTCTATGTAACTGCCCATAGAGCCCATAGCCATTTGACTTTTTCCTGATGTGAGGGAATGAGACGCCCTTGAGATTGGTGTAGAAAGAACTTTGCGCCGTCACAGCACCTTCAAATCAAGGTGAAAGGAGCTGTGGTTTCTGGGATGCAGTCGGGATGCAGGCGAGGTGCGACGACATGACCGCGTGGAAATGGATCAATGATCTCTTTTCTAACTCCGCTTTGCAAATCATTGATCGCTTGTCCTTAAGCCGTTGCCGAAGATTCGCTGCTCTTCGGGCCGTACTCCTTGTTTCATGATATAGTAATGCTACTATATATGCGGTGTGAGCTGACGCTTCTACCGCTATTCCAAGGGTGATTCGAATTCATGGGCAATCTGAGTTCAATGTTGGCCAAGAAAAACCTCGAAATCACCGATTTTTCAGCCATCGCTTGAGTCCGGCATGACGGCCGAAGGACTAGAATCCCCTCACACTCTCCGAGGCACTGAATATTCATTCCTAGTATGTACTTATCATCCAAGCCGCTGTGGATCGTTGGTTGATCGTGCTCCACGTCTTATTAGTAACGCGGTGTGATCTAAATCCGAGCAAGTAAGTAGTGGGTTCGAGTCCTGCCGGCGGTGTGAGCAGAATAGACAGAGTGTATTTTTTGACCTGGCGAGAAGTCTGAATTTGGCCAAAGAACATATGCAGATACTTACCGTGTTATATCTTTCTTGAACTCAACGTCGAAGTCATACATGATAATATTGATATCCAAGGTAATTGAGTCCAACTGCACTATGTAAGTTGACTAGCTAACCGCCCCTAATCCTATTCAAGCCACTGTGGATCTACGGAGATCGTGCTTTAATTCTGCATAAAGTTGGCGAAAGTTAGAGCGAGAAGTGGGTTCAACTCCCACCAGTGGCATGGGGTTGTCCTGACGGAGAATCTCCTTTTTTTCCCATGTAAAAAATTTCATTGGAGACTGTGTAGCCCGGATATTGATTCCTAGTACCTACCATACAAGCCGCTGCGGATCGTTGGTTGATCGTGCTCTACTCATTCGTTGTTATAATATTGGACTGAGCAAAAAGTGGGTTCGAGTCCCGCCAGCGGTGTACGTGGGAAGTTAGGAGACCTTTTTTTCGCTGGTGAGGTCTTTTTCTTTTTCTTTTGGATCACAGTAATATAAGTCTGAATTCGTATAGAGAACACGCAGATACTTACTCTCAAATTCCTTGAATTCAAAAGTCTGGGGAGGTGGGACACGGGAATGTCAATCGAGTCCAACCTAGTGCTAGCACCCATCCCCTCCCAATAATATACAAGCCACTGTGGATCCATGGGGATCGTGCTCTGAATGTAGCAAATTTGTCAACGCTGGAGCAAGGAGTGGATTCGATTCCCACCAGTGGCTTATTCGGTAATGTTCGATCGTTTTTTATTTACTTTATTTTATATCGTTTCTATGTGGAATGGAAGTATCGGCACGAATACATAGATCAACTAACGTTGCCTGGGTCCATTCGCTGTGGCCTGTGGATGGTTCAATTGGCAGTGGAGCTAAGAAAGAAGTAAACTCCTGTCAGATAAACGACAGAAAAGATAAACCGAGTTCAATACAATTCAATGTAACTGCTGTGGACCCGGAGGCCGTGCCCCTCGTATGTATCCTGATGCTACAAAGTGAGAGCAAGAGTGGGTTCAACTCCCATGGTGGTGTAGTAGTGACAGTCGATGCCTTTTTTTTGAATGTGTTAAACTTGAATGCCGGGATTTGATCATAGAGGAGTTGTGGATTCCGGGCCAAGCATAGTTCAACAAATTATCAAAGTGATACTGTATTCGTCTACATATGAAATACTTTGGTAGCAGTAAGTAAAAGCCAAGTTTATACCCGTAACTTCCAAGCTGTTGTGGATCATTGGTTGATCCTGCTCTCGATATTATCCATAGACCGTTCGGCCGAGTAATAGGTGGGTTCGAGTCCTGCCAACGGCATCTCCAAGAATAGTAGATTTTTTTTCTTGCGTCGATTTTGTAGTACTACAAGGCCACTGTGTGCATCGAGGAGGTTTGATCGACACTAACCGTGGATTCAAACCGTTCAATGTCATCGTTCAAGTTGGAATACTGTACAACTCAATTCAAGCCGTTATGGACCTAGGTTGGTCATGCTCCTCGTGTAGTGTTGCTTGGTGACGATGAGGGCAAGAGTGGGTTCGAATCCCACCGGCGGCATTTTCGGGAACGGACAGCTTTTTTGACGAATGACGTAAGAAACTTTTGCTCTTCTCTCTCAGCGTCGTCGTCGTCTCGCGCAATGACCAGCCCACAGCCCGCGCCATCGCCGAGCTCGCATCGTTGCCGGCGAGCCCGCCATCTATGGCGCCTTCGCTCTCTCCTCCCGCTGGACGGCCGACCCGCCGACAGGAGCCGTCGCGACCCTCGCCTTCGACCACATCTTCGCAAATGAGATCGTACTCGCGCGGACGGCGTTCCGGATCCAAGCGGACACGACGCCGTTCCACCTCCTCGGACTCGGGATGTGCATCTCCCTCGGAGCGCCGCTGGGGATGGATGGCGAGGCGGCGAGGCTTCAACTGTAGACGGCCCCGGTTCCTTTGGGTTTTCCATTTTTCCGGACCCAATTTTTGAACGTTGAACGATGAACACGTTAGATTTCGGATCTCATTTTTGAAAGGTACAATCGCGCTCCGTCATCGCTTGGTGGGTTCTTTGTTTTGCTTTTTCTCCGGGCTGTCCACTTCGTCCTTTGAATCTTTTCTTTTCTTTTTTTGGCGTTGGAGCTGCGTTTACATCTCGTTTCGTTCTCGTTCGTTCATTCGTTCGTTCATCATGCGCCCTTTCGCTCGCTTGGATACTGACCTCTTTTTGCAGTGAATGCAGTTGTCGAAGGACTGTTACGCAGGACATCTATCTTGCTCTGCCCTTGGGTATAATACACCCTCAGGTACGCTCTGTTTTTCCCCCTCTTTCGTACGTTATTTTCTTGGGTTTTCGATCTTTCCGGACCCAATTTTTTCACCGTTGAACGTGTTATGCGTTAGATTTCGTTCTGGAAACGTGAAATCGGGCTAGCAAGGACAGGCTTCTTCATTGTGCTTTTTGCTGTCGGCTTTGCCCTGCTTTTTTTTTTCGTCCTTTTCTTTGGATCTTTTCATTGTTTGGGCGACACTCTGCCTTGGCGCTGGGTTTACTTCGCATCTTGCTCTCGTTCGTTCATCGATTCGCTCTCTTCGTTCTTTCGTTCCTTCCTGCTGCAGTCCCATGAGGGGGTGCGAGGTGTTCGTTCCCTGACGTTCAATATTTGGTTCTTCAAGCCGGCTTCGTCTCGTCTCGTTCATTGGAATTTCAAGTTGTGGATTGGGAATGGCGACGGGTTGTGTCGCGTGTGTCGCGTGTCGGCGCATTCTTTCTGGGGGAGCTCGTGGATGATGCGCGTCGCGTCTTGCTCATCGGAGGTATTGCCGGGCCCGTATCATTGCGCTCACCTCGCACACCGTGTTCCTGCAGTCATGCACCGGGTTGTCGCGTGCATTTGCTCTCGTGCTCCTCACTTGGCTTGACTTGACAGCGCGTTCAGTACTCATTTTATTCGACTTCATTCGCGGTCCCGCGTGTACCCGTGTTGTATTCCTTTTTTGGATGCGACTCGAGAAGTGTCATGTAACTCTTGGTTCGTTCATTTTGCTCGGTTCTTTACTGAATAGCGGACGGCAGCGGGTACCTTCCTGTAAACGCGGTAGGTCTCTCCCATGCTCACGCCTGCGCGTCTTGTCGAGATGCACTCGGAAAGCCTTTGGATTGTTGTTTGTTGGTCGATTGTGACTTGGACCCGATAAGTAGAGAAAGAGTGGGAGAGTTTGATCGAAACTAACCGTTCAATATCATTGCAATACAGTTCAAATTCGAGCCGCTGCGGACCGAGGGAGGTCGTGCTCCTCATACAAGTAGACGAAACATCGCGATCCAGGTGGGTTCGACTCGCACCAGCGATGAAGGACTTGGAATTTAGTTTTGATTCTATGTGGAAGTATCTGCGGCCCGAGAAGATCTGTACATAACTAACCAACGCTGTCAGATAGACTGCAAGTACTTATCGGAGTCAATCACGTTCAATTCCAAGCTGCTGTGGACTCGGGGAGGTCGTGCTCCTAGTATCTTCGTGACAGTTGAGAATGAGAGTAAGAGTGGGTTCAATTATCACCGGTGGCGTTTAAAATGGATGACATTGATTTTTTTTTTGTATTGAACTTGAATGCCGGTGCGCGCACGTTCGAAGGACTTCCGAAGGGGAGTTCAATTCGAATATCAGCGAGTAGGAACGGATACCTCGGCTCGAACGAAGAAAAGTTGGATGTTCAATTTGTAGATGAATATTAATTCTCAAGCCCTTTGCTGGGTGAGTTTGTGCTTCGTACACAAGCCGCTGGGGATCGTTGGTTGATCGTGCTATCATCATGCTGGAGTACATCGGATCCGAGCAAGAAGTGGGTTCGAATCCCGCCGGTGGTGTTCTGGACTGCGTTGGAGAAACTTTTTCCTGTGCCGACTCATATTTTGTACCTACAAAGCCGCTGTGAACATTATTTCTATTCGGCGGAACGGAGGAAGAGGAGGCTTCTATGGACTATACCGGTGTGGAATCAATTGATGGGCAGGGCGAGGAGAGGGCGAGTTTGATCAAAACTCGAAAGCAACCTTCTGCAAGAGGTGAATTCAAACTGTTCAATATCTTCAATTTTAAACCGCTGTGGAGCGAAGGAGGTCGTGCCCATTGTATACTGCAATAGTGAGGTCACAGTCAGAGCAAGCGCAGGTTCAAATCCTGCCGGCGGCGTACCATGCAGAAAAGGCGATTTTTTGGCAACTTTTTGATACGTTGAATTTGAACACTGGTGCTTGAATGAGTATTATTCGGTATTACTACTTTCATCCAAGATCGTTGAATTAATCAACGCCTAGGGAGATGAGACATGGTAACTAATGTCAATCGAGTTCAGTAGCTAGCCTTTCCCAGTGCTATTTAGCTTGAAGCCCCTGTGGATCTACGGGGATGATGCTCTAAATTGCGTCTGGGTTCGACTCCCACCGGCGGCATCAAAGGAACGACTTCGAGTTTTGTTTCATTTTATGTGGAAGTGTCTTTAGCCCGAGGAGGTACAGTCAGTACAAGAAACTCTCCTGCAAGTCAACCGCAAGTACTTGTTGGAGCCAACCACATTCAATTTCAAGTCGTTGTGGACCCAAGGAAGGTCGTGCGCCTCATATACGGAATGAAGGAAGTGAGTGCCACTGAGAGCAAGCGTGGGCGAAAAAAATCCCACCGGCGGCATTATCGGAAAGGGTGGGCGAACTTTTTTTTTGATGGCCTTGTTGAACGGCGGCGGGCCGCCGGCTTGTGCGTTTGACGCCCCGGATCAGTGACGTACGGCAGTCACTTGCTTTTTCTCTCTCAACGTCGTCTCCATCGGCTCGCTCAATGACCAGCCTATAGTCCGCGTCGTCGCTGAGCCCGCGTCATCGCCGACGAGCCCGCCATCTATGACGCCTTTGCTCTCTCTTCCCACACTGCAACATCGTTCAACGTCGCCTCCCGCTCCTGGCCATCCACTTTGTCTTCAACACCGTAGCCGCACCTTTTCTGCGAAGATGCGAATCAGTATCTTGCTGCGGGTATTGCCTTCGAATCCGACCGCTGCGGGCGGGATTTTGGTGCTGTCTCCTCCCTAGCTTTCCTTCGGAAACAATTCAATCGTCGAATTGCTGAAATGTTGAACAAGAACTTTAGCCACTCAAACATCAAGCGCGCTGGGGCGGGAAAGACAGAGCACGCCCCGCGGATGCGGCGCGTTGGATGAGGTCATGGCAGGACTACGTATGGTGCGCGGTTTTTCTGTGCTTTAATTCATTGCTCTGCCGCCGGCTTCAAGTCGGTTCCGTTGTATTTCGATTTTTCTAGATCGAATTCCTTCGCCGCTAAACGCGTTAGATTCGTTTTGGAAAGGTGAAAAATCACGCTTCGTCCTTGCCGTGTGACGAGGTTCTTCATTTTACTTTTTCTGAGGCGTTCCCTTTCGTCCTTTTTCGATCTTTCATTGCTTTTGGCGGCGTTGGGGACGCGTTCTGGTTGGTTCATGTATTCGCTTGCTCACTTCGCTTCCGTTCGTTCCTGCCTTTTGGGTCCGACTGTTTGAATGGGTCGTTCGTGCCTTGGATGAAACGATGAGATTTGGTTCAAGTCAGATAGCAAGATCGCAGAAATTCATTATTTGAGATCTACAGTAAAGAGAAAATATCTAGCAATCGATGACGAGAATCTTGTACCATTCTAGCGCTAGGCGGAGCGCGCCAAAGCGACCCCAGTGCCCCAAGCTCTTGTCATACTCCAAGCTCACAAGCACCAGTGGCTTGTACGGCTGACCCGGGCGCGGTTTCCCAAGGCAATGAAACCCCTGTGCGAGCGCAGACGCCAGGTTGAAGCGGGTGATGGTGCGGTGGGGGCAATTGGTATAGATGACATCCTTGAACATCCCAGCGCGTTCGATCTAAGACGACGATAAATCAGCAACAACCCGGAGACGGGCTCAAGGCAAGAATACACACATGGAAGAGTATCGTCATGGGCCCCTCGGCCTTCGTCCGGATGAGCTTCTGGCCGGCGTCCGCGATATTGGCTCTGAACCGAATGATGTCGTAGACGCTGACGCCAGGCACCGACGGGCTGTGTTCGTACGCAAAGGTGATCCTGCTGACTCCTGGGCCCCCGATTCGCCGTCGGCGACCACTGGGCGGCAGCCATGGCCGGGGTAGATCTTGTGCTGGTTTGCGATGAACCTGTCCATCAGGCACTCAGGACAGTAGCGCGGCTGCGGGGTAAAGGTGCGATAGTTGCCGGATCCGAGCTTTGCGAATCTGTAAACTGCGTATGGGTGGTCCGGGTGGAGGGAAGGCGCGTCGGGGCGGAGGTTCTGGAGATCAGTGAGCAATGAATAGCGGGGTGTAATGGCAGCGGACGTACAGGCAGTGGGTCCGCGCCACGGCGCATGTCCAGAGTCACATGGTCGGGGGGAAGAACCTGGGGATCGATGAGCAATGGCGGTGTGAAGTGGCAACAGACGTACGGGCGACGGAGGGCGCCATCCCGGAGGCACCATACCGCGCGGCAGGCGCGGCCCAACAGGGGCCACAAGCATCTCAGGGACACCAAAGTCGGCCGCGTCCCGTCGAGAATTTGAGCTTCGTTGAGACTGCGAGGTGACTTGCATGCCGCGCAACTGGGAAGGATTCAGAGTCGTGCAAGGTCATGGTGCCACCGCGACGTACCTCAGGCGGTCCTCCTTGGTCGAGCGCATTCCGACGAGCCGAACCTCGGTTTGTGGCGGGGGACTGTGGAACCACCTGGCGGGTTCAAAACATATCAACGTCGTTTCAAGGACGAAATGCGGCCACGACTCACCGGCTGGTTGGTAGGACGAGTGTCGGCGGTAGGGTTGAGAAGACGAGAGAGATGCATGTGAAGGAGCGTTGTTTTGGCCTGCCAAAGTGAGGGAGAGTGCAAGGTGAGATGCGGGAAGTGGCATTGGAGGGCTCGGTTATATATGAGTAGTTCAAAGCGTGCCGTCTACCCCCGGAGTCACAAACGCACAATGGGAAGCGCTTTGAGTACGGACACAGCTTTTGTTCACTGCTACTTACCTGCGGACGTCGATGGAAACAAGCGCCGCTGGCTAAATAGATACTCTGGCGAGAGCAGCGGCACTCCATTCGTTCAGAGGCGCGCGAAGACTCTTTCCCTGCGCTGTGGACTATAGTAAAAGCATGCAAATGGGGAGGTAGTAAACCAATATAACTCTCCATTGCTTACCGCACGCTCTGGCACAAACTGCGCGAGGCTCCTTCTTCCATTCTTCCATCCGACGCAACGCGCTCGGGATCTGTCAAGAGGATGGAATCCAAGGAACATGAGTATATGGGGCGAAGCCTTCAGCATAACAAGGAGACGTCCACATCCGCCCGATTTCGTTGTACCGCTCTAGAATGAGAAGATCGTCGATACTAGTATTGAGGAAGCCGCGATTAAAAGTGATTTCGCGGAATGAAGGGGGCTGCGCAGCGGATGTCAAGATTGGAGAGACCAGTGGACAAAGCCAATCCCCTCTCGACGTGAAGGCCCAAGGGGTTCTGAAGAGGTCTGCCACGTGTCCCATGAATATTCGAACTCCGACCATGGCTCGGCTTCGCGGCACTATTTGAACCCGCGAACATGTGAACTGATCTCCACAATTTTTGAGACTCTACAGTCGACAGCTCTTGCACAACCTCACCAACGATTTCCGGTCTGTCCGAACCCTTTAAACTCCGCATTGGAAAGTTTTGAAGAAGCTGATGGATCTTTATCATTCCTACAGATCGCTGAGCAGCCTCAGCGTTCTCCTAAGCTTCTACCACCCAAATACAATATGACTGGACAGTTTGGCGCCGAGAGGTTACGCCGCGATCTCCGCTTCAACAGCTCGCAAGTACAAATATGGTACACAATCGGTGCCGAAACTCGAACCGCGGCAGTTTTTAGAATCAAGCACTTCCCTCTTTTGTGCACACTACTTTCTGTGGTAAATGTTGCCCGTTGGTTCCGTTGTGTGAAACGTATTCATCAAATCTGTGGTTGAATACTCCTGTTGAGACTTCAACTTTGGGACCTATACGGATATTTCTCAACCACACCACAGATAAAAAAGAAATTGACCATTTCGGGCTCAGAACGGGCTCAGAAGACTTACAATACTCCTCGCTTCTCGGACACACATCGAAGTCCCTTTAGACCCGCTTTCATAAGTTGAACACATTTGGGAAAGTTCAAACACCGTCATCAGACCGTTCCGGCATTACAGAACTGTTGAAGGTTGAAACATGCTAGATGAGATAGACCAAGACGAAGAATTGCCAGCGGAGAATAGAAGAGATCTACGGACCGTCTAGTTCCGTAGATGGTATATATGACGATACACGCATCCATCCCCAACAACCTCCGACAAAATGGCCGCTTCCTCACTCTCCTGCTCCTCCTCCCCTTCACCACCGCCGCCACCTGCAACGGCGATAACTGCCTGAACGCACTCCGAGCCCCAGCCATCACCTCTATCGCCCTCTCTTTCTGTAACTCCTACACCGACGGATACCTCTACGGATACGCCGCTCCCACGCCGACCTTCGTGCCCACCACTTGCAGTCCGCAGCGCATGTCCAGCGCGTGTATTGCGCCGACAATACCGGGAACCCGACGTACACGCCGGCCCCGTGCCCGACGAGTGGACAGATCTTGGAGAACCCGAGCTTTTATGGGCAACCCATCTCAGACCCGCGGTTTGTAGATATTCGTCCTTGGGTAATTGCCGTGCCGACGGGGACGCCCGGATGCGTTCCTGCGGGGAGTTACTCGACGGCGGACATGGATGGGTTTTGGGGGGATCCGAGGTCGATGTGCGTCAGTCCAACTTATGTGATTTGATGGGAACTGCTGACCTCTCTGCTCAGTGAATGCAGCTTCGATCCGGTTGTCGGAGGGCTGTCCACCGTGACACAGGACATCTTGCTCTGCCCCTCGACGCAGTACACCCTCCGGTACGCAAACTATACTGCCATGTTATCTCTCGCCCAGTTAACAATTTATCTCAGTATCGCCACGCCTGCAATTTCTGGTCCGGCAGCGGAGACTTCGGTATCCAGTTTCAGGTGTCCATCTCAGGCACCGTCATCCTTCCTTGGGGCCCGGTGTGTCCTGCGTGCGAAGCCAGTGGTCCCACCGGAGAATGTCATTTCGAATCCGACTACGAGAACCACAGCGCGGTGTTCACTTCCCCAGCCAGCGGGAAGGGCAGCTTGATAGTCTCAGTGCGGCAGCCGGCCGGACTCAACGCGACGCAGGTACCGGCACTGCTTGATCAAATCTTTGTCAATCCGATCGGGGACACGAGTGAAGATGATCCAGCGGGGATCTTCTGATACAAACTAAACTTATTTACAGCAGAGTTTTGCGAGATACGGCACATTCTGACAAGATAGGTTTATTTTGATGTACTAGTTGAAAAAAATCATTTCTCAGGCTCGAAGCCTCGAACGTAGTTTCATTCGCGGTCCTCCTGCTTGAATGCTTGAGCAAATTACAGCTTGAACCAGCGGTGTTTCGAACTGGCAGACGAAGTGCATTCTCGCACACACCGGAGGTGGTGCTCTCTTTTGTTCAATAAATAATGGCGCGGAATATTATTTCAACACAGATAGCCAGAAATCGTGCTGCACGAACATGCACGAACGGGAAGTTCAAACTTCGGCACGTCGGCACGCCACGTGCGTCTCGGTGACGTAAGGAGATGATTTGTTTTCCTCCTCGTCGCCATCTTCAGCAGGCTCGACTGTTTCCTCCCCACATCTCTTACGATGCAACCCTGACACCCCACCTCGAATTCGGCCCTTTGGAGGCCAAATACGAACTCGGATGTTGAAATGGCCCGGCCGCCCGATGGCCGTGGCGACTCGCGATTTTGTTTCCACAATCGCTGACTCGTCCGAGTCTCCTCTATACTGCCCGTGCCACTGGAGTCATCGATTTTCACGCGTTGGACGTCTTTCGTTGGTTACGCTCCGAGTCCGCCCCCCTTTTCATCACCTTCTGCATATTTATGCCTACCTTCAATTTCCGGCTCTTTTCCGAGATACATACTTTGAA
>JARJCV010000568.1:0-20546 GCA_029281435.1 Mycena haematopus
GGGGGGATCGGTGGAGCGGGTTTGGCGGGTAACGACGCACGAGGAGGCTCTCTGTTCATACGGACATCCACAGGTCTCCCCCGAGGAGCCTGGCTGGGAGCAGAAACAGTAGGGGCGGGAGGAGTTTGGCTGTCTGGGCTCGGAACTTTGGATATTCGAAAGCCGGAACCGGGAACTTTGCGGGGAGCTGCAGCCTTCACGGCAGAAGGACCTGGTAGATCATCGACTTCCTTATTTTTGGCGGCGCTGGTATTACTGGGTTTTGTGGCAGGTCTGCTCTGATCTCTCATGGAAATCTCGGCTTTCGGGTCCGCTTTCGGTTTCATCTTCCTCTCCTTCGCCTCTTTCGAGGACACTCCTCGCTTCGGCGCCTCCGACTTGACAGCAGCGCGGTCGGGGGGATGCTCTCGAGGATGCTGACCCCAAAGCCAGCATCGAACTCTCCGCGTTTTGCCGGAATTGGACGTGCGCCCACAAAGGATCGCTCTCGGAATGTGTAGATTATTGAAAGTGACCCGAGCAGTTCGCGCCACTTGAACCCTTTCTTGCTCTGTTAAATCATTCCATTCGAACGGCCGAACCTCGACCCACGTCGCAGGTTTGAGGCACCATTGGGATGACGGGGGCTTGGAGCCTTTGCGGTGCTCAGCAATCTAAGAAATGTTATGGCAGTCGAAAAACATGGGTGGGGGGCAAACCTGGTTGAGCAATTCGAGCAATTTACGCTTTCCCTTCTCATCGTCACTCTCTATAGGAGCCAAGCGGACAAGTTCATCGAAGGATCTTCCCGCGACCGCCGAGAGCGCCAGCGCCTTTATCACGGCGGTGCGAAGAGGCGAGGGTGTACCTGGGTGTAACGGGGATGGAGCGCGAGCGATAGCGGATGTAGAGGCCCGAGCTTGGGCGATAGGTTTTATAAAGGCCGCAGAATTGGCAGGTTGTGTCTTTCCGGAGTTTCTTTTTCTTCTTGGTAGTGGGAGCAAGATCCGCAGGGGGTCCATCTAGCCTAGTGATGCCGCGAGTGATTTTCTTCTTTTCTGCCGCGAGCGTAGTCGTCCGTATAATGTCCTGAATTTGAGCGAGATCTCGCTCCACGGTAAACTTCCCGGTGATGTTGGCGTAAAGCTTAAGGGGAGCCATGGGCTTTGCGGCAGATGATGCACGAAGATAGAGGTCGTGCGGATAATTCTCCTTGACTGGACGCATCGGAAAGAACGCATCGCCAATGGAGATTCCCTGGAGATCGGGTGAGTGTATATACTCAAGGGAACAGATGAGACGCACAGGTTCAGGGCCAAAGGTGAATTCCATGCGCGGATTTGCCTGAAGGGCATCTAGGGTTTCTGCGGTCATACGAACAATCATGGCTTGCTTCGGAACGGAGTGTGAAGTATCTCCAGGACGCGAATGGCCCTGGACGGAGAGCTTCACATTAGTGGGTAAAGACATTGAGCGTTGTTGTCGAAGCGAGAGTCACAGTCACCGTCACGGACCTGGCCACCATCTGCCACCATCAAATGACCTTGTTCTGCTTATGTAAATAAATAAAAGTGGCCTGTGCCCTCGACCATGAAAGCCGGTTCAATCGATGGTAAAATCGAGCAAATGCGTTTTGCTACCATGTCTCACCGCAAGAGGGCTCCGCGGTCCGTCTTTCGTGTATAAGTAAGCCCTTTATCTTCTCACATTACAAGGTTTATTTCTTGGACATCCACCAAGCCCTGCTCAAACTCGTAACACATTCCACTGTGAGGTGAGGCGACTCCTAGTTGCAATGCGGTCAGAAAACGATTCTGATTCCATCAGCGGAGGCTTTCCATAAATTTCCTTTTATAGACCACTCATCATCGCGACCCAAAAAGTACAAAATAAGCGATATTAGCTATGTTGATAGAAAGGGCCGCAGTGGGAGTTTAAAAGGATGGTTATCGTAAAGATTTCTGTGTGTGGATGTGACGGCCGTCTGATGAAGGTTTCTCACTTGCAGATACCTAGATAGTATTGGTTGACTTTCATACGATCAGATAAATGCTGGGGAATGTTTTCAAGCTTTGGCGACCCAGCTGTCGGAAGCCATCACTTTGAGGCACGAGGGGGACAAGGTTTTGTTCGAAATCTAGAGGGGTAACGACCCCCCTACAGCGGAATATCCGAATAAACTACTTAGTTTGGACGTAGTCTCTTTTACTGACTCCCCCGACTCCCCACTCGTAACCTCATTCCGAAAGTTTGGACGTGTAAAGATTTCGTTTGCTTCCATAAAGTAGCCAGTTTCTTTCCGCAAAATGCGGTGGCCTCCCCGATCGGAGTTCGTTCCGGTCCTTGTTCAAAGGTAAGATCTTTCTTGCAAGCCGGCACCTCTGCGCAACCTCAAAGGCATCACTGACGCCCTCAAATACGCCTTGGAAATATTCTAAGCTTACGGAAACCCAATCATGAGATATTTATTTTCCAGCACCACTGTAAGTCTGTAATTACTGTAAGCTGGAAGAAACAAAATTTTACACTAGATACCACGGCGTACTTTCTGACACCGTACAGTATAGCAGCGCGCCTTGACCAGCACAGAGCGAAACTTTGAATAATAAGTACTGGTACTGAGCGAAATTATCGAGGTCGAGCGCCATCTGCGGCCATTGATTTCATGATCCGATAAATGCCGTCTCCACGTGCAAAACTGTGAAGTTTTCCAGCCGCGTCACAATCACTTGTCACAGTCACACAACCCATCCTCCTCAACCCTCGACAAAATGGTGAGCGTCGTAAAGGATAATCGTGTAGTTGATGCTCAGCAATGCACAGGCCGACCAGAAGACCACCCCGACCAACCCCATGAAGGAGCCCAAATCGACAAGCTCGTCATCAGTCCGTGCACAAATTACGCGTCCATGCTCACACTGACCCAGCTCAGACATCTCCGTGGGCGAATCCGGCGATCGTCTTACTCGTGCGTCCAAGGTCCTGGAGCAGCTCACCGGGCAGACACCCGTAACCTCAAAAGCCCGCTACACTGTGCGGACGTTCGGTATCCGCCGTAACGAGAAAATCGCAGTGCACGTCACCATCCGTGGGCCGAAGGCGGAGGAGATTCTTGAGCGTGGTCTCAAGGTTAAGGAGTACGAGCTCCGTCGCCGCAACTTCTCTGAGACAGGCAACTTTGGCTTTGGTATCAAGAGCACATCGATCTTGGGGCACGATACGACCCTGGCATTGGTATCTTTGGCATGGACTTTTATGTTGTGATGGGCCGCCCGGGTGCTCGCGTCGCCAGGCGGAGGCAGCAGAAGGCTCGCATCGGCTTCCAGCACCGTATCAAGAAGGAGGATACAATGGCTTGGTTCAAGCAGCGCTTCGACGGAATCATCTTGGTACTCATTATTTCTTCTTCTGGAAGGGTGTGCTAATGTCGTTCGGAACAGAAATAAACCCATCGTTTGTCGTAGCAAGCTATGTACCATGCAATGCATATGCCAGCTCCTATGCGATCTGTGAATTTCCTTCTACTATTCAACTTTGAAACACGGGCTCCTGCGCGACTATAAAATGAGTCAATTCTGCTGGAACACCTCAACTAAGTCCAAGGGACAGCGAATTGACGCGGCATCTGTGCGTACCGCGGCCAAAAACAACGCGAGAATGACTCTTGGCCCAGTCCGAAAACATTCGGGTGGCGAGTCGCCTCTTCCGCTGAACTGTCTTGATGCACATCTTGATTTCGGGACCGTATGAGGACCATTCCGTCGACTGTTACTGAAGAAACAGGCAACAAGTTTCAATATCCGGCTCTGCTTGTATGGTAGACTCGAGCCGTGGGAGGATAATGTACCGTGAGGGGTTTTTATCAGGGAGTCGATGGATGGAAACTCGCAATAATTAGATCTGACTCATTGACTTTTTCCCTCGCCCGGATGAGTCGGCTGCTGTTTGATCGGCTCGGTAGAATCAAGTCACTAAACGTGACTCTGTGACTTGTCTCTGTGCTCTTCGGGCAAATTTTTGCTGTACACCATGTCTC
This sequence comes from Mycena haematopus, assembly GCA_029281435.1. Taxonomy (NCBI): domain Eukaryota; kingdom Fungi; phylum Basidiomycota; class Agaricomycetes; order Agaricales; family Mycenaceae; genus Mycena; species Mycena haematopus. The sequence goes on from JARJCV010000568.1 coordinate 4,016, forward strand.
GATTCTTTAGACAAGCTGACGACTCCGACTCTTCCGAATCTTCCGATGGCGAGGAGGAGCTCATGTCCAGCGGCGACGAGGCGCCGATCGCCAAGCCTGCGCCCGCCGCGGAGGACAGGCATGGACCAGTTCTTAGCTGGAGGCTCGTCCGACAGCGACTCGTCCGACGACGATTCTAGTGACGATTCAGACGGCCCAGGCAGTGATGACGAGGAGCCCCAGCAGGCCGTGCGGATCATGAGTGCTCAAGAGAAGCGCCTGGTGGAGATGGAGGCAACAGGCAAGTAATGGAAATGCACTCAAAATCAACGACTGGGTTGCCATATCCAACGGTGTGTTCGGGTTATTTACTTTATTTTCCGTGTCGTGAATAATATCGCAGAGTTTGACAAACTCGTCCGCATGATTCAACGCCAACACAACGTTTCCGACCGATCCCTCCGTTCTATGTCAAAACGCTGATCAGCCTTGAAAATTCTGTCAATAATGCATTGACGAAAGAAAAAGAAGCCAAGCAAGAAAGGATGCCAAGCAGAAGAACGCAAAAGCTTTGAATGCTACAAACGCTAAGGCTCTGACGGCGATGAAGCAGAAGTTGAAAAAATCCATGAAGGAGAACGAGACGGACATCAACAAATATAACACCGTCAGTGCCCGAATGCGCCATAGGATTTCTGGCTAAACAAGTTGTAGGATCCCGAAGCTTTCGAGCAGGAATACACTGCCCTTGTGGCTCAAAGTGCGCCGACCGCATCCACCGGTGGTGCTGGGGTACGGTCCGCTGCCCCCGGCCGCGAAGGCGAGCCCCCCGACACCTATACAACTGTGGGAAGAGGCGGGAGGGCCATGCAGTTTTCGTCGGAAGGAATTCTCAAAAATTTGCAAGCTGTACAGGAGGCTAGAGGGAAAAAAGTGCGTTTGCGTCGTGGAGACTGACCCGGATTATTAAGACACGCCCTAGAACACTGACCGCGCAGAACAAATCCGAATCCTGGAAAAGCTATTAGAAGTGGCTGCCACCGCTTACCAACGGATACGAGTGCTGCTCGCACTCGTATCCTCTCGCTTCGACTACAACTCCTCAGTGGCAACGCACATGCCAATCGAGCTTTGGCTCTCTGCGCAGCGCGAAGTAGACCAGCTTGTCGCCATTGTAGCCGCCAATTCTGCATACTCTATCCAGGAGATAACTCAAGACTACGACGAATTAAAAGAGCGCGCCCCTGAAGACCCCGAAGAGCAGGGCGGTATCGTTCGTATTCGAGGCAGTATCATCAGCTTTGTTGACCGCCTCGACGATGAATTTACGAAGAGTTTACAAAACATCGATCCCCACGGAACCGAGTACATCGACCGGCTTAAGGACGAGAAGGTTCTCTACTGCACTATCTGTCGTGCGCAGGCGTTTTACGAAAACACTAATCAAGACGAGCCTTTGGGTCGGGTCATCATGCGCAGACTGGAACATATTTACTCCAAGGTTTGCACTGGTTATTTATTTTTTGGTGCTTGGACTGAGACAAATATGTCCGTTTGCAGCCGGACGCTGTTGTTCAAGCGCTCGAAGCTGCGGTGGAAGTTTCGGATATAAAACCCAGTATGCGCCTTGCCAGCCTGGGCACATCGTCGGGTCTCATTCACTCTCTTTGCGTTTACCTTTACAAATCTGGTAACTCCCTCCTGCGCACACGAGCGATGCTCAGCCATATCTACCACCACGCTCTCCACAACGACTTCCACACCGCCCGTGATATGCTCCTGATGTCGCACCTCCAAGAGTCGATTCACTCTGCTGATGTTGCCACCCAAATCCTATACAATCGCACGGTGGTTCAGCTTGGCCTCTGCGCATTCCGATGCGGTTTGATCAAAGAGGCGCAGGCCACGTTGCTGGATATTTTCACGACCCAGCGAGTCAAGGAGCTCCTGGCGCAGGGCGTCCACCAGCAGCGGTTCCAGGTTTTGACTCCTGAGCAGGAAAAAGCCGAGAAGCAACGCCAACTTCCTTTCCACATGCATATCAACACGGAACTACTCGAGGCTGCATTCCTCGTTTCCAGCATGCTCGTCGAGATTCCGTTATTAGCTAGCATCGATTCCGACGAGTTGAAGCGTAAATCAATCTCGAAACCGTTCCGTCGGTTACTTGATTTCGCTGATCGTCAGGTGTTTACTGGGCCCCCAGAGAGCACCAGGGATCACATCATGCAGGCCAGCAAAGCTCTGCAGGACGGCGAATGGGAACAATGCCGCGATCTTATTCAGAGCATCAAAATTTGGAGCTTGATGCCCGAGGCCACAGCGGTGAAGGAGATGCTGGCAAAGTACGTGCAGACAGCGTACCTATCCTTTCGATCATGACACTGACTGTACAATGATAGACGCATCCAAGAACAGGGCCTGCGCACATATCTCTTCACCTATGCCCCACACTACAGCACCCTTTCCCTTTCTCTCCTTTCCAGGACGTTTTGCTTACCTCTACGCACCGTGACCTCGATCGTTTCTAAAATGATCTGGAACGAAGAACTGTCTGCGTCGCTCGACCAATCCGGTGGTGTCGTTGTCTTCCACCGCATTGAGCTATCACGGGCTCAGCAATTGGCCCAAACGATCGCGGACAAGATTGGGGCGATGGTCGAGCAAAATGAGAAGGCCCTTGACGTTAAAATGGGTGGGACTGGTGGGTGGGGCGACAGAGCCGACGGGAACAAAGGTGAGAAACGCGGCGAGCAGACTCAAGAACGACGCGGACGCGGAGACAGAACACGGGGCACGCGAGGTACGTTTTGTTTCATCCACCTTTTTTTTGCCTTGCAATTGACCTGTTAAAGGTGGTGCACGCGGACGTGGGGCGAGGTTTGCCCAAGGACTGGGCAACGAGATGTCGTCGCGGCCGGGCTAGCTTTTACCAATCTGTTTTTAATTGCTTTCTACATCCATGAGGTACAATCAATCTAGTCTTCATCTTCCGAGTCAGCCATACTCCCCGCTGTCCAATCCGAGATCTCAAGCTTTTCATTCTTAACGTTCTCTATAAAGCATGTCATTAGTTCGGAGACGCTTGAGATGTTGCATGACAGACCCCCTGGATCTATTTCGTACCCCGCCTGAGTAACACAACGAACGAGTTCGGCTTTGGCCCCAACTTTTGTGTTTTTACCCAACACGCATCCATCCAATTTAGCACTGAATTGTAATGAGCTCGCGGGAAAATAACTTGGCCAGTCTTACCCGTCCTCAACAACACAGTGGTCAAGAAGGACACATCCGACGATTTTGGCCATCTTACCGATGGTGCAATGCCGTCCTATCACGGATTTTTTGATACTGGTTCGTTCATCGACTTTGGTGGAATCGCCAATTATTGTATCGCTCGAAATCTGGGCTTTCTGGTCGATGAGGGCCCGTTCGTTTGGATCCGTAGGTAGAGAGTAAGTCGTAGTCGTTAGGAACTAAGAACACACCATTGAATGAGGTTAAGACGAGTCAAAAAACGTACGTGTCTATTCATTTCCATAAACGTGTGAACATTGTTGACTCGGGCAGCAATCCCATGCTGATGCATGTGCAGCCCAACTCTTAGGCTGGGGGACGTGTCGAGATGGGGATCGGACGGCACGGGAGATTGGGGAGCAGAAGTTGCGCTGCTTTTGCTTTTGGGAACGTGGGCGACGGGTTGTTGTTTGGATTTCGATAAAAGGGTCGAGTGTTTCAAGGCCAGAGTTTGCGAGGTGTTTGCTAATGGATTGAGAACTAGAGTGTGGTGACGAAGAGTCCGTATGAAGCAAAAAGAGGCACACATTTTTCGTATTTCTCTCTCTTTGTCCGGCGATACTGAACCTTGCACAACCAAGGCAAGAATTCTTCGCGGAACGAGTCAAAGTGGTGCTTCTCCTGCAAAACATCCAACACGGATCGTTTGCACACGTAGACATGAGAATCTTGCATGTTGGAAGAGAGAAACGCCCTTGGATATCTGGGCATACGAACTGTTAACAATTCATTGGTGTTGCTGGGAGTTTACCGAGAAAGCATCGACATCCGTAATTCCAATTCTTCTGAATTGCGGTCAAGATCGTCTGGAGTATCAATGTATAAAAGAGTTGCTGATGGCTTGTCCCATACGATAGATACCGAGGGTGCGATGTGACCCCATTCATCTGGGGACGCATTCTTCTCTGCTTTGGGAGCTGTGAACCAACAAGTCGTTGCGATTAATCCATCTGAGACAGTATCGGTACGGAATTTGTTCAGAATGGAGGAAAGTGGCAGAGAGGGCGGTGGGATGAAGTCACACGACATGAGAACAAAGTCTCTTGGAATGCGACTGGAGAAATATCGCAGCAGTGTGCATGTTCCGACGCCGCTGTCCGCCGTCTCTTCATAAGGCTGAATGTCGATATTGAGCGACGAATATGAATGTGAGTGGATGTGGTGAGAAATTGCAGGCCGGTGAGTTGCAGGGCATATAAGAAGCACATCTTGGACACATGAGATGCGCAACAAGCTACGGACGGCGATTTCAGCCAACCTTTTACGCCAGACTGTTCTAGCCACGTAAGAGGGTAGTCTATAAGAGGGGTATTGGCCACAGGAAGTAATGCTTTCAGACATGGTTCGTCGCCGTGGTCGCTGGTGAGTGGAGAGAGCCTGGGCGAAATTGGAGACGGTTCAAGAACGAAATGCGAGCTTACTCGTTTCCAAACCCTGCGAGGATCACAGCAAGAAATTCGGGGGGCACAAGTTCGAGCTGGGTATCCATTTCAAGCATCGGGGCGCGTCTATTGGGAACGCGTTAGAAACTGTTAGCAACGAAATTCTTTGACTCGCTTGATCGGACTGCACGTGTCATTGCACATGTCTCTTTCTGTTCACCACCTCTACAGGCGTCTCGAGACTGTGGGCAAGGGCGCATACGGCAGCGTCCACAAGGGCATCGACCGCGCTGGGAATATCGTCGCCCTCAAAATAATCAACCTCGACATAGAAAGCGACGATGTTGGCGACATACAGCGCGAAGTGGCCCTTCTCACGCAGCTGCGAGATGCACCCAACATCACACAGTATTACAACTGCCATATGGATGGGCCCCGTGTGTGGATAGTCATGGAGTTTGCCCAGGGCGGAAGCGCGCTTGCCCTCATGAAGGCGTCAAAGGACGGCTGCCTCGAGGAGAAGTATGTCAATGTCATCATACGAGAGGTTCTCATTGCCTTGAGTTATCTGCACAAAGTACCCGTCATCCACCGCGATATCAAAGCGGCCAACGTCCTTGTGACGGTAACGGGGAAGGTCATGATATGCGATTTTGGGGTTTCTGCTCTATTGACGACCGCGGGCAGCAAGAGAAACACTATGACTGGCACGTCTCCATTGTATTTGGTGTCTTCAAACCTATAACTACTCCGTATTCCAAACTAGGCACACCGTATTGGATGGCGCCAGAGGTGGTTCAAAACTGTTCCTGCCTACGACACTAAAGCCGATATCTGGAGCTTGGGTATAATGATATTTGAGATGATCAAAGGCAGCCCTCCTCATTCCAACTTGGAGCCTTTCAAGGTTATGGATCTAATACCGAGGGTCAAGCCGCCCCGATTATTGGACAGTGAGGGGTCAAAAGACATGCGGGACTTCATGGCGTATTGCCTTAAGGAGTCCCCCAGCGAGGTACTTTCCCAATCACTCGATTTACTGCATCACCTTATCAACGCAATTGCACACCAGCGTCTTCCAGCTGAGGAGCTTGCAAAAACGAAATGGATCAAATCGATATCCAAAGTGCCGACATCCATTCTTCAGGACGTGACTCGTCGGGTGGAACAGGCTGGACGCCGAGCAAGCCTCGCCGAACCTTTAGATTGGGAGGCTGATGAAGAACGAGAGTGCGTTTTCTTCTTCTTTTGACTACTCAATACCAATGTTGTTTCGTAGGCTTCAACAGGGTGCGAATATAGAAGATGAAAATCCTTGGGAATTTGATACAGTCAGGGGGAGCACTTTTCTTTACCAAGATCAGGAAGCACCTAGTAATTTGGAGGCTGATCCTGCGCAAACGCAGGCGACAATTCGTCCACCCGCTGCACCTTTGCCCTCTTCGCTCCGTCTTCTATTCGGTGACGAAGCATCCGCTCCTCAAGAGTCCTTCCGTGTCCCTCAATTCCACATCCCATCCCAGAGAAACACTCCAAGTCCTCCTGCAACCGCCGCATCGCCTGGTCGCGATAGGGGAGTGCAGAGAGGATTGACAGTGGATAGCCTGGGTGGAATTGGCGACGATTTAACCGCAAAACAAGGCGCCTTCGCTTTCCCCCCACGCGGCGTGGGCCGTTCGCGCTCGAATTTGGCTACGAGCGTCCCGAATTCTGATGAGGAATCTTCAGATGTGGCACTCTCTGATGTTGGAGGGGAGGACCCGTCACCTAGTAGTGGTGTTCGCAACAGCTACCGAACCAGAGGCCCTCCAAATATCGAGATACCGCCGTCTTCGCAGGCTGAACATCCATCTTTCGACCTCGCCAGCCCCACTCACACACCGGTTGCAACGTCTTCGCCCAGCGTCCCTGCCTCGAGACCACCGATGAATCGCAAGCGGTCACAGAGCAATGCAGACGAGTCAAGTTCTGCCAAAAGGGATGTCGACCTGACGTCCCCAGCAGCCTTCCAATTCCCCCCGACGCAGAAAATTCTTTCTCCCTCCATCCCGTCTGTCCTTCCTTTACAGTTACAAAAATCGCATAGCCGGACTTCACCTACCCACGCCAGTACTTCGACTCTTCCAGTCTCTCCAGGTGCGCACCAACCCACGTATTCCTTGGACACTACGGCTTCTGCTCGCCGGTTTCCGGCGCCCAGTCCTCGTTCAACGCCAAACATGATGAGAACTCGATCTGCCACTGCCCTCCCTGAAACTGCCCATACCAAATCGATTGCGAGCAATCGACAAACAAATATTCTCGCCGATCCTCCTTTAGTGCCTCCTAGGAAGCCATTTGCTCCATCAGGCAGAGAGCGAAGTGGAAGCGATTCGAGCAACCACAGTTACACTCCCGGTCTCGGCACACCAGGATTAAAGGACGTACTCAAGGTCCGTTGTTTTTTGTTTCGCCGCATATCCATTACTGAACGCCTGACACAGATTCCTTCCTTGACGTCTGAACATCATCTGGGTATTTCAGACCTGCTACCTCCATCTCCTTCAGCGCTTGGTTACAGCCCCCGCCTCTTTGTTCCATCTGCGAGCCAGCTTGGCATGTCTACAATCCCGGCAACCCCAGACAGTAACACGCAACAGTATACGGCTTTCAGAGAGGCGGTGGCAGCACCTCTTGCCTCGTTTTCGCTTGGTCTACCCAGAACAAGCTCGCCTCCACCTTTTGAACCGCGAACAGACGCACCACATTCCACGTCTTACCCCCGCTCACATCGCCAGACGTCGTCGTTGGCTTCAATCTCGTCCATCACATCTGTTGGCCCAGCTCTCCGACCACTTGATTATACAGCCTTGATTACCAACGAGAGCACGCATACTGAGCTCGCACGCACAATCGATGATCTCTCTCAGTGGTTATCTATTGTGGAGACCGGGCTTGGGAATATGCTGGAAATGACCTACGCAAGTACCATTGCGGAAAGAGCAGGAAGGGCCAACCAGCGACCCAGAAGACGAGGCGCCTTCTTTTGAGCAGCCTTCCGACAGTGGTGTACAGGGCGCTTCTGATCGCTCTCTTCGCCAACCTTTGGCCGCGACAGGATGAATACACCCATACAAGTCCAATTACGCTACATAACCGTTCTTTGCAAGATACTCGGTTATTATGCGAACGCTTCCCTCTACGTCCGTTTCGTGCGTTTGATGTGGATCTCAGCGTTCTCTGGCGCTTCGTACGGCGCGGAAATCCCGGTGAAATCTGTGGCCTGCTCAGTCAGGGTCAGAACTCAAATCGAGTTACCTTTGATCTCTCCGGCCCTTGCTTTCTTGTACAGCCCTTTGGGGTCTCGGTCTTCGAGGATAGAGAGTGGGGCGTCGACGAAAACTTCCACGAAAGGCAATGAGACTTTTGGTGGAGCTCGCGGGCGAGGCTGCGATCGGCGCGATAGGGAGAAATGAACGCCGTAATTGTTATGCAGGAGGAATCCCGTAAACAATTTAGATACCTGAAATCAATTGGATCGGCGACACGGTTGAGTGAACTGTTTCACCTCACTAATTCTACGGATATTCTCGTTCCTCGATTTTTCGTCAAAGCCCAAGTCCTTGTTGAGACCGAATCTGATGTTGTCGCCATCTAGTCTATAAACAAATTTGTGCAAATGTAGCAAGTGTTGCTCCAATGCACAAGCGATAGTTGACTGGAGAGAACTGTTGGAAGTTTTTTGGTGATAAGCCAATCGAACTAACTTCCCGCTTGCGCTTAGACCAGTCAACCAAATTGTCACCCCGCGCTGACCAGTGAGCGTGATGCGCTCTTCGCTGTCGATTGACCCTATATTACAGTTAGTGCGTACATGAACCTAACGCATCCATACCTGGGTGAAAAGTGATATTTGTCGACATGAGCAGACTGAAGAGGTGATCGGATGGCAGTGATCGAAGGCTGATCGCGGACAAATGGTGTCATCTATTTTGCTATGCTTGCCATCATGAGGCACCGCAAGCTTGAATAAATATCCAGATATGGATCTGAAATTTTGCGCTTTGACCGGTCACATGTTTCAAAGTGAGTAAACAAACAGAAATGAACAGACATTGGCAGGAGATTTTTTTATCGAAATAGTATGTACAATTTGTTCACAACTGATCTTCACCTACGACCCTTCATGCTCGTCTCGGTCAGTATCAGGGCCTTTTGTTGTCGTCCTTCCAATCCACGGCAATCCAGAATTCTCATTACTTTCCCACATTGCGAGAGCAGCATCGTCCCACATCTTGTCGCTGGTATCATTCGCTTCCTTCAGAAACTTCGCATTTTGGAGTTGGGTCGGAAGATATGTGTTGTGAACAGGATGCCTGAGACTTGTGTCAGCTTTTGAACGGGGTTGGAATATAAACATACACGTAGTCCGGATTGTAGAGATATGACTTTCCATACCCCACCTCCTTCATTAAAGCCGTTGGAGCATTTCTCATTTCCAAAGGCACTGGAAGAGTTGGATCCTTCAAGGCAGCTGCTTCAGCCCGTTGGTATGCTTTGTATGAGCGTGTGGACTTGGGAGCTTCGCTAGATGTCTGTGTGAGTCAGAAATGTCTAGAATCAGAGCGGACAGCTACCTGAGATAGGAACGAGGTGGCTGAGTGATATGCGGCACTCTGGCCATGCCAATCTGCTGGCAAGCGTGAAGTGTGGCCACCGCCTAAGTAGGCGTCAAGTACTTACTTACCAGAAGTTGATGTGGAGTACATACCAGAGGAAGAGCGTGGTTGTCCGCTAAGCCGATGTCCTCGCTCGCACAGACAACCATTCGACGACAAATATATACAGGGTCCTCTCCTCCGGTCAACATCCGAGCAAGCCAGTACAGTGCGGCATCTGGGTGAGAACCACGGACGCTCTTGTGCAATGCGGAAATCATGTTGTAATGGTCCTCTGAGGTATCATACGATGTCGCAACAGATCGACGAAGAAGCGTGAGGACTTTGGCTTCGTCAAATCACGGGCCTTGATAGCCAGCTCGAGAAGAGAAATAGCAATGCGAGCATCACCCGCCGACAGGGAAACAATCGTAGAAATGATTTTGTTGCTCAGTTCAGGCAAAGGAGTTGGGGGGAGTTCCACTTTTTGAGACAAGGGTGAGGAGGTATCGGCCGGAAGGTTGTTAGTAGACGCATCCGGGAACGAAGATAGACGGCTCAAAGCCTTGGTGATAATGCTCCGGATATCGGAGTCACTGAGGCGGTCCAAGGAAAATACGCTGGGGCTGTCAGACAACCATAGAGACAAGAAGGCGGCATCAGTATTCACCGGCATCTACTCAGAAGCGCTCCGACCAACTTGAAGGAGGGATTCTCCGTGGTGGCACCGATCAACTGCTCTTACGTGAGGACGGGATCGGTGATACTTCACATAAGGTCGCGAACTTGAATATAACCACGTTCCAGAAATGGAAGAAAAATGTCCTACGTGAGTTGAATGTGCTAATGTAACTGCAACAATCAGATACGAACCCACCTGTTGTCCTTTATTGAAACGATGAACTTGAAGGGGAAAAAGTATCAAGCCGGAGAACACTACAGTATACGTGATACGCACTTTCATCCATGAACAAGATGGTTTTACTGCGGCGAGAAATGAGAAAGGAGGAAATCACGGAATGGATGGGGACATACCGTCCCGTTAGCGAAAGTGTCGATTTGGCTGCATCAGCAATGGCTCGAACCTCGTTAATACCGGCGGCCGTCGCACTGAGCTCTTTGAAAACTGCGTCTGTTTGAGTGGCGATCAATCTGGCTAGGGTGGTCTTGCCGCATCTACAGTAAAGAACTCTGTCAGGAGGGGAAATTACGGGACAGCACAGACGCTCGCCCACTGGGACCCCACAGAATTAGCGATCCGCAATTAATGAGGTTTGGTATGATTGATTCGTGACCAACGAAATCGGAAAAGAGCCTCGGACGGAGCCGATCAGCAAGCGGCGCCGCTTCTTCCAAATTGACTCTACATCGCTTGCGCGGAGGCCCTCGCTCAGAATTGTCATGATGAGCATCTGCCTCGCGTTTCATGCAAGACGTTGGTTCCGAGGGCGACGATTCTACTCCTTTGGGCTTCATGTTGAATATCGGCGCAATGGTCTTCCCCGAGTTGGTTGTAAGTTGACTTGAGGATACCTTTGACGCCCTTCGGGTTGCTTTACTAACGTGAGTGTCGGGGGAAACTACGGTGGACGCCGATGACGATGGGGAACTCATATTGGTTTGAGAGCAGCCGGCATCGATGTGGGTATTTATTGTAAGAGAATCGACGTCTTGCGAACATATCGGACTTGCGAAGCCTCCGTCAGATTTATGCATAGCGACGGCTTTGAATCTTACCAGGTCACCAAAGGCATTATGAGTGAGGCACGAACTGATCAGTTGTAGCGTGACGAGCGTCTGTATTGGAGAGACTATCAAGGCATTTGGGTAGGAACAAAAGAGAAGATTGTCACGCTCACGTATCACGAGATATGTCACATCGTGTCGCTCGTGCACTGCCACAGTGCTAGGGACAATCCGTACGAGTCGCGACGCCTCGAAGGGGACAAATTATTGTGGGTTGAGGGAACTTGATTGCCCCCCGCATCACACACGATTACATGATTTGATTTAGAATACTCCAGGTATAAGTTTATATGGCACTTCTACGCTCCACTGAACCCCAATCGTCTCCAAATCGTTGTTCTAGTGCTTCGTCCTCGATCGATATACGCAACAGCAGGCCAACAGTAATGAAAACCACCACTGCACTCCAGACAATCACGATAGACAGCCCAATTTTGGTATTAAGCACGCCGCACTCCTTCAAGTAACTGCCCTGGCCAAACGCGAAGGCAAATCAGTGTCGATTTTGTGCGTCAGGTGAATTTAAAAAAATATTGACAGGGCAAGCAATCCAACAAAAGACACCCGCAACAGTAAGGAGTACTCCCAGATACCCGGGGTGCCTCACCGCGGTATAAGGGCCAGTTTGGATTCTACAACGCAGCGCGTTAGAACCAGAAATAAAAAGAACCGAAACTTACAATTTGTGGTCGTCGCGAATGCTTACTTCAAATGTAAAAAGGTTGCCGAGTTCATAGTAACACCTATCAGGTACGAGTTTAATACAGGGTCGGAAGGACAGATTAGATCGTACCAGGATCTGAGCGAGGCTCCACAGAGAGTCAAAAATATTCCGAAGATGAACCTGTAATGCCCAAGCTCATCGAATCCCGAAAAAGACAGGACGAGACGAACAGAGGTGACACATAGATGCGATTGACTTCATCGTTCAAAACTAGCAGAGATATGATTTCTCGTGAACACTGCCAATCAGGTAAATGACTAGCAGCAATGACTGCGACTTCGAGGAGAGCTACGGCCCAACAGAGGCACTGGTGCAAGGTGTTCAACTCCATCCAGTTGATAATCAAAGACCTAGCCCACTTTGACCACGACGGGGCCAGATCGCTGCCGCAGCAAGACCTCGAAAAATGTCGACGCAAGCTGCTCGGCAGGTTTGGCACGATGAGGGGGTGAAACGGCGACCTGAAAACGGAGCATGGCGTAGAGGATGCATGGAATTTTCATCAAGGACATGATGGAACCGAGGAGAGATTAGCGGCAAGTCCCCCGGGCGTCTGGAGATTATATGGCCACACAGATCGTTTCCGAAGTCCTCGCAAAGGCCTATCGTGGACCACGCATTAATCGTCGCCTGACCGTTCCTGCGGGTCCGCAACAGACCTGTGTTTAGGTTGGCTCTGAATCGCTTCCTGCCCTCGGTGCAACCACATATCCATACTCATTCCGTGCAACAAGGTTTATATCCGTGTATTCAGTTCGAGTCAATATCGACTCTGACGCCCATTCATATCCGCGCGTTGGAAGGCCCCGTTTAATGGCGCCGCAATCGGTCGCGGTAGAGGAGTTACTGTTTGGCGGGAATGACCTCAAGAGTCTCGCTGCTCGACCGGCACGCGTCGTGAACCTGGCTCACCTGGGGTATTCGTCAACGCTTCGAGACACCGTACCTGGACATGCTGTTGCGTTGAAAAGCCGGGCGGGTTCTCGCAGGGCACCCCGGATTGCGCGGAAAAGAAGAGTGCCGCTTGAACCTTCGGGCGATCAGCGTACGAATGGAAGAAGCGAGCCTTATCACTTGGATGAAATCCGCTGTCCTCGGACGAGATCTAGCTGGTAGTTGAGTTGATTTTTTGATTGGGGACGACTGGGGATACACAGATAAATCTAGTCATCTCATGTACGCAACTGCCAAACTCTAAATCGATTCTGCGAGCAAGTCAGTGGACTGCACGGTCAAAGAACGGAGAAACATACGCTGCATGACTGAGTTCAGCTTGGTGACGCGAGAATGGACGCTGAGATCAATGGTCTTGTCGCCAAAGTCAACAACGAGGCCGCCGAGAACGGTGGGGTTGACCTGTGCGGCGCAAGACATGAGCACGGATGTAGAAAAAGGGAAAGCGGCTGACCTTGTTGGTGACCTTGAGAACTTTAGCCTTCTGACCAGCCTGGGACTGCTTAAGAGCGGTCTCCAGGCGAGAGAGAACGTCCTTTGGAAGGGGAGTAGCGGAAGTGACGACGACGGTGAGTTCTCCCCGGTACTTTGCTACGAGCTCGTTGAAGCCTTCTATGACGCCTTGTGTCTCTGCGAGCCTGCCGTTCTCTGAAAGAACGCCGAGGAGATTTTTGTGATCTCCGAGACAGGCTCCTTCTTGGGTGCGGCGGCCTCGAGGCGGGAGTAGAGAGTAGCGAGCCCAGAGTTGCGCTCGTTGGCGGAAAGGGTGGGGTTGTGGATGAAGGTGTTGAGCTCTGCATCGCCGGCGATGGTGGACGAAACTGTGGCGAGTTCTGCGTGGACCTTGTTGAGAACGGTGGGGGACTTTGCGAGGGCTGCACCGTATACGGCGCTGGAGTATTTGAGGGCGATGGCAGAGGCTGCGCGCTGGCCGAGACGCGAGGCGTTGGCAACTTTGCGTGCCAACATAGTCGAATACAAGGGCTATTGTTTACATAAGCTCCAATTGGTCATTGTCTCCCAACGATAAAAGCCAGTTGCCCTGCCGCTGCGTGCATTCCCTCTCTCCCATTATGCTCGCTCGGCTGGCCCTTCTTCTCTTCCTACCTCTCCCATTCTCGGTCGCAGCAGGTAGCGGCACTCTTTCCACATCTTCAGTCACCTATTGCAACCCCCCAACCGAATTGCTCGTCCAGCAGTTCGACGTCACCTACTTCGAGGCCAATAATTCCATATTCTTTGATATTTCAGCACAGAGTGTTGTCCGTATTTTTCCTCTTCGTCGTGCTCGCACGTTGATTATTGGTGTCAGGGCTCCAACATTAGCGTCACAGCAAGCATCCTCGTCAATGTCTACGGCCTCACGCCGGTAAATGTCACCATAGACCTCTGCAGCCTTCTCGGCGGCGCGCTTTGTCCCCTCCCTCAGTACACATTCAATGGCTCCCAGTCCCTCGCCCTGCCCGCTGATCTCGGTGTCTCCAACCACGTTCCAAGCATTGCTTTCAGCATCCCCGATCTCGAGGCATATGCCCAACTCACCCTCGTCGATGTCAACACCGGCGAAATTCAGGCTTGTGTCCAGGCCACCCTGTCGAACGGCTGGTCCACGCGCCAAACAGGTGTGGAGTGGGCCACAGCAGCCCTCGCCCTGTTCACGTTGCTGGTTGCAGCATGGCAGTCCATCAGCCCTCACGCAGTCCTGCCCTATCGTCTGCTCGACTTGCTGCATTTCTATCAGACAATTGCCGCACAGCGCTGCTCAGCTTAAATTATCCATTGCTCTATCGTGCCTTTGCGGCCAATTTCGCGTGGGCAATGGGCCTTGTCGCTTCGTCAAACTCCAGACTCCAGCGCTCAATAGATACCATGCGTGCTCTCACAGGTGGCCACTTGGCCAACTCCAGCTCTGCTGCGGCCGTCGGTCTGATAGACCGAAAGATAAGCCCATGGAATACAAACATTCAAATACCTACCTCGCTTCCTTGACGCAGTCCCTGTTAGTCGACACATCGGCCACCAACTCTACCCCCAAAATCTCCGATTGGCGTTTGGCGCGTTCCAGCAACTCAGTTCAGTTGACGAAGTTCAGACAGTCACAGACGATTCGTCCAACGTCCTGCAGGCCGGCATCCCGATCTATGTCAACTCGATTCACATTGCCACCGCAAATGCCTTCATGACCGTTTTTCTCGTCGGCCTCATTGTGGTGGCCATTGCTTTGGGCATCGCCGGGTTGCTTTACGGTTTGTTGTATGCAATGAATCGCTTCCAGTGGGGC
The DNA here is from genome assembly GCA_029281435.1 of Mycena haematopus. Classification (NCBI taxonomy): domain Eukaryota; kingdom Fungi; phylum Basidiomycota; class Agaricomycetes; order Agaricales; family Mycenaceae; genus Mycena; species Mycena haematopus. The sequence goes on from JARJCV010000568.1 coordinate 19,016, forward strand.
AAGGAACATACACGTTACAAGCTCAAATCGTCGTATTCCGCCTACATCCGGGCCTGGGCACTTCGATTGGTACATTCAATCTCTGACTTCCGTCCAGTGTGCTCATTATGCTTCTAGGGGCTTTTCGGATTGTCGCCCATCATGATCTTTGTCTTCAACCAATGGTCGTTGAAAGATTCGTGGCTCTCCATTCTACTTTCCGTCCTCGCTTTACTCGCCATCTTGGCGGCGGTCCTTTATCCGGTGTACCTCACGCTGCGGCTAGCTCGTCGCGAATCCCCAGACGCGCTAGAATCCAACCTTGAGCATCTGGCCACCCATGCACCACTATATGCTCAGTACCGCACCCCGCGCTACTACTTCTTCCTCCCGCTTCTCGTCGCCGCCTTTGTCAAGGCAGTCGTCATTGCTGCCGGTCAGGGTCAAGGGATGGCGCAGGTCGTGGTCTTGCTCATCGTCGAATTGGCCGTTGTCGCCGCTCACATTTTACTCAAGCCATACCACAGCAGAGGGGGCGACGTCTTCTCGACATATCTTGCTATTGTGCGGCTTGTCTGTACCGGTTGCATGATAGCCTTCGTCGAGTCGGTTGGAGTCGCTGCCATCCCGCGCGTGGCGATCGGCGCCGTTATTGCTGTCATATTTTCTATCGCGGTCATTGTACTCGCCATCAACATCTTCCTCCATGCTGGAGTGAACCGACTGTGGCGACGCAACAACCAGCCTGCGCGCGGGTCTTCGCCGCAAGGCTCCGCGGATGCGTCCATGCTAGAAAAGGGTGATATCACTCCCATAGAGTCCGAGGCCGGGCGTGCTAGTCATTCCCGGACTCCTTCGCAGTACAGTGCTACAGCGGATAATACCTCCATTACCCGCCACTCCACATCCGCGTCCATGCTGTCGCATGCAGCTGCGAACTTTTAACATAAATTTTTCAGCATCTCATAGACTGGTATAGATATACACAAACGCATTCCACCCGCACTCACTCACAGTACATACATGCATCCACTTTATTTTCTGCTAATCGCATCCAAGTGTATTACCTAGTCCTGTACAACGTATCATAAATTTGCAAAAATATCAAATCATTGATGTTTTCGTCTCGCTGCCGCAACCTCCTCACGTACGTCGCGCCCCCTCGCGCAAGACATGTCGCAAGCAAGCCTGCAGTGCAATTTCCGTTCCCAAGCAACATCTCGAACCCGACTCCCCACCAGATTTTCCATCTTCCCCGGAATGCGTCGCAATCGGACGTGAAAGCACGATGTGAGTCCTCAGCTGTTCTTGATTTTATGTTATCCGTTCAAAGCGGCGCAGATTTCGACCTGGTGCGGATATACCACCCCGACAAAGTGGACCGGTCCATTCCCTCTGGCGTCGCGCACGCGCGCTTCCAGGCGATCACCGCAGCATACAACGCCCTAAGGACGAACTCTGCGTCGCTGCCCGGACACGATACGGCGGATGCACCGACGCCGGCCTCGCGTGCGTTGTACAAGCGCAGCAGGAATTTGTATTCAGGTCCCAG
>JARJCV010000569.1:0-20525 GCA_029281435.1 Mycena haematopus
CGCCTTCCCCTCCGCCCGCGCTCGCCCCCCTTTTGCTCCCCCCACCCCAAAATGCTCGCCAGCCCCGCCTTCTCGTCACCCAGCAGCCGGCGGCCGGGGTCCGCGGCCTCCTTGGCGGCGAGGTCCGCGATGAGCGCGGGGGGCGCGAAGCGCACTGTTGGGGACGAGGAGAGGAGGGTGGCGGCCGACGCAAGGCGCGCGAGAAGGGCGGGGAAAGTGGAAGTCCCGTCAGCGGGAGGTGAAGAAGAGGTAGACGCGGGTTTGAGCAAAGAATCAGCGGCAGCACCGAGGAATGAGAAGCGTCGGATGCGGCCGCCGTCGTCGGAAAGGCGCGGGGAGGCGGGAGCGGTGCTGTCGCGTGAAGAGCCCAGATCAAGCGACATGCCGCTGCGAATGCTGGCGCTGCTCGTGCGGTGCATGGGTGCGTGCTTCTTCGAGAAAAAGGACAGGATGCCCGGGAGGAATGTCTTACTGTGGCGCGCGCGCGGGGCGGACTCCATTTGAATTGATGGAGGGGGCTCGTACGAGATGGCAGAGAGGCGCGGCTTCGGGCGAGGAAACTGGAGTTGTACGGACGAGTTGGCGAGAAAGTGCTGTTCGAGCAAAAGTGAGAGGTGCATGTAGATCGATATGCGCAGTGCCTTTGACAGCTCATGGTGCTGTAGTGGGGAAGTGACGCCCTTGAAGGCAAAAGTCCCCCCGACGAGCTTCACATCGGGTGTGTCGGCTGATGCACGTGTAAGTGGCGAGGCTGTTCGGCGAAGAAATTACACACCATCCCATTCTGTGAGGCCGTATAGAATCGAGGACGTATCGTCCGAGTCGTTCTCAGGCAACGCGAAGAGTGCCGGCTTGAATACACAGCTAACATTGGCGGGAATGAGATCGAAGCCACTGTCCTCGTTCGGAATCGCGATACGGCTGCCCAGGGGAGCGAGACAGAGCAGCAGATGTTTTGGTTCTGGCTTAGGATTCGGAGGTGCTGGCTGCGTTGCAAGAGCACGAATCTGGCGCAGGGCCTCTACTGCGGGACTCTGGGGAAAGACTACGACACCGTCTGAGAGAGTGCTCGCGGTGCTTGACACCGTGCTCGCGCTGCTTGACACCGTGACCGTGCTGCTTGACAAGGTACTGTCCGTCCGAGCCACAGATTGCCTTGAACGCGACTTGGACCTGCACCTCCTCTTGACGCCCGCAAGCCACCGCCCGCGTGCAACGGCCTCACCAAGCGCGTCCAGCGCGTCCTCGAGCGCAGCAGCCCAGGAATCCTCAGCATCTTCCACCTCTGCTTCGGACAGAATATAGCGAATAAAGCGGGCCCGGTGCTCCCGTGCGTCGATAGAAAGCGTAGTCAAATTGGGCACAGTGGCCACAGGGATTGCAGGGATGGCGGGTAGCGGCTTATGCTCGGCCATGGCTGTCTTGGGGTCGAGGAGGAGGCGTAGGATCCTATACAAGCATAAGAATGGTAGTAGCAGAATGAACGTTATTGGATCGCTCATGACGGCACGGCCAGTCCCCAATTAGGCCTGATGCGGAGCTTGCCCTCTACAGCTCTTGTGGGCCAGAGAACCCCTGTACTTGCATTGCGCTTTGCGTTCTCGCCGGTGCTGGTCTCGAATCTCCTGGCTGCAGCTCCAACGCGCGAAAGCCAATGTACAGCTGGTATTAAGTATTGACTCCTAAGTGCAGAAATTATCCCGGTCCAAAGACTATGATAAATCTCTTGGAATGGATCGAGAGCTATCTGTCTAGCCTTTCCTTACGAGGGCACGAGCTTTTGCGATTTGGAGGTAGAGGATGGAGAGGCCAAATTCCGCTAAGTACATACTTGCGCGAGAGAAATCAATTTGAAATCAATCTTACCATAGTCTACCTACTTACTCGAAGTTACGGCGTGGTTTTTTCAGGCGTTTGAAGAGGCGATAGTGTAGGAATGCAAGAATGCGCGTTCACCGCACTTGAGGCAGCTAATAATGATTTTCTAATTTGGCCCTAACGCGAAGACAGGGATGAGCAGCTCCAAGAGTCCGAGGAGCTTGCGTTTTCTGCTCAAATTGTGTCGGGCTCAGGGAACCACCCGCACTCGGCAAAATTCACCCTCCGCTGGCCAGCTCCAGTCACAGTAACCTCCACACCCTCGGCCTCAAGAGCTTCGCCTTGGAGCCGCGCGCCGTCCGTTCCGGGGCCCCTGGACGAGATGGCGCCAGATGAGGACACAACACGGTGCCACGGAACGGGTGGCGTTGTCCCGGGCGTCAAAAATTTGAGTGCTAATTTTGAGTGGTGGTTGCAGAATGTAAATGTATTGGAGGGCGTAGATCAGAGCGCGTCGGAGAGGCACGCACAGTCTGTGGCTTACCCTGTCCGACGTGTCGGGAGTGGTTCGGCATACCGATTAGCTTGGCGATGTGGCCTTGGTTTGATGAATGCGAGTGGCTCGTAAACCCAAGAGTCATACCGTAGCTTGTGACCTTGCAGACGGGGATGAGACGAACAGTGTCATACACCTTCGAGGTAAAGTTTGGCCCATAAAATACTAAGCAAAGAGCCTGGAGAAACCTACGGCTGCGTGGAATTCGGCACTATCCATTTGAATATGCTTTGAATATATGTAAGGCTGCAGGACGTCGAGGGAAAAGAGCCACGACCCAAAAGGTTCTTGACTGGTTTTAATTGTGGGGAGGGTATACCTCGCTCTCAGTGCCAATAACGAACCTCAGAAACAATGAAGCGAGTCAAAAGCCAAACGAGGACGGCCGGCAAATCCCGAATAGGATCATCATCCAAGCTTTCTCCTCATTCTTGTGTTCGTTTCTTAGACCAGGCTCCCGCACTTCTCTTGCTACTAATTAAATCTGCGTTCTCATCTGAGCGCACGACTGCGGACGATTCTCCTGGCTGCAACTTGAGAAACAGCGCACGAAATTCCAGTCTCGGAGTCGAGTGCAGAAATCTGTCCGAACTGGAGGCAGAGAAGAGAAAAAATGAGGTGTCTCAAACCCAAAGCGCCATTGCTGGTGCCGTTGCTGGCGTCGTGTCTCGGTAAATTCTCTATTTTCTTTCGATAACTAGACTCACAGCGTTGTAGCTCTATTATCGCACCGCTCGATGTAATAAAAATCCGACTCCAGCTCCAATCCCGCGCTAACAACACCGTGCACGGCACCCTGCGAACCCTGACCACGCTCGTCCAGCATGAAGGTGTCCGTGCGCTCTGGAAGGGCAACATTCCCGCGTCGCTACTCTACCCGCTCTACGGCAGTGTCCAGTTCTCGACGTACCGACGGCTCACCCGTTTCCTCAAGGACATGCCCACGCCGCCAGGCAAAAACACCATCAATTTCGTCGCGGGCGGCCTCGCCGGAGCTGCCGCAACCACAGCAACCTACCCACTCGACCTCCTCCGCACGCGGCTCGCCGCTGCGTACCGCCACCCGCCCAGCCCCGATGGTTCGCCGCTCCCGCGCCCGCTGGCAGCCCGCGCTCCGCACCCTCTACGCCGAGCACCGCCAGAACCCGATCCGTCCGTACTTCCGCGGGCTCCCCGCAGCGCTCGCCGGCATCGTACCCTACATGGGGCTCTTCTTCCTCCTGTACGAGGGCCTCCGACCGCCGTTAACCACCCTGCTCTCCCCACAACACGGTGGTGCGGGCTGGGCGAGCACACTCGGTGCCCCGGACGCGGTCGCCGGTATCATAGCGAGCGTTTTCGCCAAGACCGCGGTGTTCCCGCTCGACACGGTGCGCAAGCGCATGCAGATACAGGGCCAGGGCGCGGCGGCCTCGGGTGCGTTCCCGCTGCATACGGGCGGCGTTGTGAAGACGCTGCGCGAAGTTGTTGCGCGGGATGGTGTAAGGGGGCTGTACAGAGGGTTGGGTATCGGCCTGACCAAGGCCGCACCCGCCGGTGCGTTGACTATATGGGCGTATGAGCGGTGTTTATACGTTTTGCGGAAGATTGAAGAGGTTTCCGGGGACCCATAGACATGTTTTCCGGTCCTCTCTCTTGCTACACTTCTTGAACTTGCGCCACTCTCGCATGCAACAGCAACAGCAAGTACGGGCCTACATAGAATGACGCGAAGAACATTATATTGTTATCGGTCATCGATATAGCTTTTCCACGGAGACCCGAATTTCCAAAACACTAATCGTTACCCTTCCCCGCGAGTTGTATCCTACCGGGGTGCATGAACAATTACTCAAACGGTTCAACAGTATGATTGTGCTGTCCGTACCATCAAGAGCGCTGTTCAAACAAAAGTTCCTAGGATATTGTTGTCGAAGTTTCCCTCTGCAAGTTACTTTTCGCGGCAAGGACGGAATAGGATTTATGCCGTCGCGTCTTCACTTCCCCGCCCTCGAGCCTTTCCGCGTGAACGGCACGCACCCGCCGACGTCAGGTATCTGTTCGCTTGCAGCGCCTTGCATCGTTCCATTCCCGAGATTTCGATATCGGGGTCCTGTCCTATAATGGGATTGGGTTTTTATCGATTATTGTCGATGACTAGTCTCCAGCGGGGTGGCTTATCTTCATCTATCTGTTGTTCTCATGTTTTCGATGCAATAATGCGTTGAACACAATACCAGGAGAAGAATTTTCTTCTAAGGATGATTCGATGCAAGTGAGAAGCTAAAATATTCTACATCATGCATAATACATTCTGATAGTAAGTACATTCAGTTTCAATGCGTTCTCCCACACCTCCACGACCACAAAGAAACGAGGATGACTCCCGCGCCCCCGTGCTCTGTATGGCTAGTATGACAAACCGAGGCGGATGCGGCCAAAATCATGAGCACGGTCGGTATTGAACGAAACACGAATCAGACCTTGGGGTTTAATGCCGACTGTATCGGTACTGGCTCATTTGTGTATCCCATTTGATTGCGCTGCAGACCACTGCCGGAGAGCCGGGATTGCGGCGTGCCGTCTGGTATCGTTGGCCATCCTCCCTGGGCTCATGCTGGTAATACAACAAGCTCCACGGGGCCCCGGGGGCAATGGACATGATCATCTCGTGTCCCCAAAAAAAATTGTATCCCTGAATTTGGGGCATGTTGGCAACGATGTTATGGTTCGCAATGAGCGCCAGTGGCAAGAACCCGGGAGGTTGAGGTGCATTTGGATTGAGCGTCGTGTCCAACAGACGCACCCCAGGAGGCATATTCGTGACGGCCCACTGCCCGCCTGGGGTATATCGCTCTGCGTACATAATCCCCTGCTGAGGAATAGGCGTCGATTGAATGATGAGTCGCAGGGTGTTAAAATTCGGGCCCTCGGGTGGGCCGGGAGTGAAATAGATGTCGTTTTGACACTGGTTTTGCTTCAAAACACCGGTTGAACCCCTGCGCCTCCATGACATTATCGACGAAGATTGTGGGGGTGTTGTGGGAGCCGCAGACGGGTGGGTTGAGCTACGTACGAGACAGTTGAGGGTTTATATGTGAAGCAATGTGGGTGCTTGTGGGCGTCGGAAGAACTCTTGGATGACTGAACAATAGTTCGTCCATTATTGGGAACAATGGCGCCAGAATGAACAATGGATGTCTCCATTCTAGAGAACAAGGCTGGAACGAGAAAACTTGTTCAAATTGTTGACCTTGTGGGCGCTTGTGGGCGTCGGAAGAACTCAGGATGACTGATGTTCTCGAACAAAGGTGGAGGCCTGAACAATAGTTCGTCCGCTATTGAGAACAATGGCACCAGAATGAACAATGGATGTCTCAGAACAAGAAAACAGAAACGCCCTGTGGACCTTGCGATTGGTGGCACTTAACAACTTCTTGAGAGATCACGTGTTCTTTGTTTATAACGGGATTGACACACGCTTTCTGAGTCTCTACCAACTTGCCCCCAACATGCATCGTCGTGCTCCCCCGCAACAGGTCTGTCTTCATCCTGTTTTCAACTTCAGCAGTTTTGTGATGCCCTATCTTATACCTTGATTAGCTACCTCTTCCTAAGGATCTTCTCGATGCCGTGCTGCCCGACACCACCTATGACCAACGAGTGCAATCCTTCAACGACGTCGTGAATGCCGAAGGTAGCGTCGCTGCTGCCATAGCCTATTTTCAACGTCACTACGAATGTTTCAAAACCGGGGTCGTGATAGGCGTACGTCCCTACTTGCCTCTTTTGCGGCGCAAATTCAACGTGTATTGCAGGCCACGTATCCCCTGCCAACGCATTCGTTTACCACACCAATGTTGGCCCGCTCAGGCTCTTCTATCATTCGACTTACCCTGCCGAACTCCAGGAGAATAGCCCCTTCTCGTGGAACTTGTATATCGGCTGGGCCAATCAGGGTCAGGACTCCATTATGCCAGACTGGGGAAGCCCAAGGCATCCTCGTCGAAATCCCGAACCTCATCGGCCGTTGGGAGCGTTGCGGAGCGCTAACCATTCTCCCGTCCACGAGGGTCCGAATCACTTGTCGTCGCAGCGGTCGTATATTCAAAGAAGAGATCATTCTTCCTGGTGACCCAAAGGACGCGCACATCCCCGTTCGCCTCCTGCCTCTGCCTCCCCCTCCCCCTCCCGTACATGTCTGATACTGTAGTTGAGTCGCATCCATGTCAAGTAGATCTGTAATTAAAACCGTGTATCTATCACTACTGTTTTTTGTCCCCTCTTTCACAAACTTATCTATCCCAAAGACGCGAGGAGTTTTCTGAACCAGGCCGTTACAGAAGTCTGGTGGTGCATGTTGCGATAGACGAGGAACGATTGGGTTCCGGAATATAATTCGGTAGTGATCGAGCTGGTTGTGGGACTCGACCGTAGTTTCGTCAGTATAGGTATTCTGATAATTCTCTCTTCCAAATTGAGTCTGATTTGGGCAATATTTACCATTTGAAAGAGAATGGAGAGACCAGGCCACCGAGTCAAATGTTTCTACCTGGTCAGAAATTTATTCAGTGGTGAAAGATAGGGGCTCAAGCGGCAGCTCGGGCCGGTGCCCCAAACAAGCGACGGCTAACGATCATCGATCACTTGAGTTTGCTTTTGCTGGACCTACTACTTACAACGCTTCCTCTGTGTCTTCATCGCGGAACAACCCAGAACCTCAAAGGAACCACTTGCAGTTTGCTCAGGACACGCCCCTCGGTACTCCGGGTTTCCCCGTACGATTGTTTTGTAGCTCGAGCGCTCCAACTTCTTTAAACGAGCTTTTAGATTGGCGTGGAGGCATTTTGCTCGGTTTATTGGGATTGTTAACTGGGAGGAACTTTCTGGGCGTGTTCATTCAGGCCCACTGTTGCCGAGTCTCACGCCCAAGTTTTTCCTCCGACATATCCGATATTAACACCCTACCCAAGCACGTTCAGCGTGCTCTTGAGCAACTTCAACATCACCTAGAAAAAAGTGACATAACGCCGCGAGGCCCCCTGAAAACTTTTCGTTATCGGCGCATATAACCTCAGACGCTCCACGATTTTCTAGGTTTAATAATGAGCTCCCCACCTAGGGAAGAAGATGTGGTCCTGGCCAGCTCACCCATTTCAATTCGCGGCGGGTCACCTGTGCGTCGCAGGGCAAGTCTTAGCCGCAGCGAAACCGACATTTCTCGTTCACGACACTCACCCACCGTTGCCCGCTCACTTGATCCGAACGACCCCTCAGTCAGAGAGCGTCAGCGCACAATGGACGTCGACATGGCCATGCAGCTCTCTCGTGCGCGCCGCGAGGTATCCCCGGTCGGCGAGCGCGAGCAGCCCGACAGCGTCTTCCCGGGGCTTTCGACCCACGAGCAACATGAAATTAACATTGCCCGCGGAGCACCAGAGGAACACATAGAAAGCCTCGCTCCAACCCCGACATTCGTGCAAATGAATCATATCTCCGCTCATGACCCCTCAATGCTCGTCCACGAGTCGCAATTCCACGACGCACCATCCTCGACCTTTGGCCGCCTCCCCACTTACCAACCCAATGTTTCTCAATCAGAGTTTGATTTCACGCCGATGGATGAATTTGCTACCGCCGAACAAACCATGCTTAAACTTGTTTCTCCGAAATTCTCGCTGAGCGCCTTGCGCGCACGGACCGTCGCTCCCGACAGTGACGACGTCGCAGAAGGGCCTTCAGACCCCGAGCGTCACCCTTCTCCCCAGCGAAAGCTCAGTCACAGCAATCCACGCCCGCGACATCACCGAAAGGGCGGCGGCGGCAAAATGGCAATGTTTGAGGGGAACACCGGCGATCCCCCGCCTTCATTTACAATCGACGCCGCCCAAACCACCACCGGTATCCCCAGCATATTGCACAAGGGCCACGACCGACCCTACCGCTTCTCCTTCTACTCGAATGCGCTCTCTGCTACGATACACGCGCGAAGCCTGAGCGAACTTCCCGCAAAGGGCCAGTCGTTCTCCGACCTTTTTGCTGGCGTACCTCCGTCGCGCGAGCCTAATGCTTCTCGGGACCGGCCCACACGCCCTGGTCCGTCGCCTGTGGTGGGAGACAAGACGCCGCGACACTCCTATCACAAGCCAATGGGCGGCGAGTACCCCCGGCACAGCTCGGGCGACTCAGAGGCGACTACCTGGTGGCTGGATGTACAGAGCCCCACGGACGACGAGATGAAGATGCTGAGCAAGGCAAGCCGTCCCCGCTCTCTTTCGTATCGCAATTATTAATCCTTCGCCGTCCGCCAGGTGTTTTCGATTCATCCTCTCACGACCGAGGATATTCAGATGGAGGAGACGCGCGAGAAGATCGAGCTTTTCCGTAACTACTACCTCGTGTGCTTCCGGTCGTTCGACCAGGACCCGTACAGCCCGACGCACCTGGAGCCGCTCAACATGTACATCATCGTCTTCCGCGAAGGCACGCTTTCGTTTCACTTCCGACCGACCCCGCACCCGCAGAACGTCCGCAGGCGCATCACGCAGCTCAAGGACTACATAAGCGTCACGTCCGACTGGATCTCCTATGCGCTCATCGACGACATCACTGACGCGTTTGGCCCACTGATCCAGGGGATTGAGTATGAGGTCGACAGCATCGACGAGCTTGTGCTCATACTCAAGGAGGCGGAGCAAACTGACATGCTCCGGCGCATAGGGACGTGCCGCAAGAAGGTTATGGGGCTTCTGCGGCTCATGGGGAACAAGGCGGACGTCGTGAAGGGGCTCGCGAAGCGGTGCAACGAGCACTGGCGCGTCGCCCCCACTTCGGATATCGTGAGTTGATCAGTTTAAGTTCTGGCCTGGGTCTTGACGCTCGCCATCACAGGGATTGTATCTTTCCGATATCCAGGACCATCTCATTACGATGACCCAGAATCTAAATCACTACGAGAAAATCCTTTCGCGCTCGCACTCTAATTACCTGGCGCAGATCTCGATTGAGATGACCGACGCGAACAATCAGATCAACGACGTACTTTCCAAGCTCACTGCGCTTGGGACGGTTCTCATCCCGATGAATCTTGTAACTGGTCAGTAGTTATACTTCTCCGTCCTTGTGCGCCTAACGAAGCTGACTCTACGAAGGTCTGTGGGGTATGAACGTACACGTACCTGGACAGAACGTCGATGTAAAATACGCACGCTCCTATTCATCTACCACACCTGACAGAACCTACAGGGGTATGCGTGGTTCATCTCCATCATCGCTGGTCTGGTCGCATTTGCCGCCATTGGCGGATATTCTACTTATAGGTTCATGGTTAATAGACGATAGAGACTCGGACAGTATTATTCCGGATAGCATAATGGAATGATTTCTAGTCTTACATACTTTAACGTGGGTACTGAAACAGAAAACACAGTGAGTGAGAATTACAGAGCAACACATAAACCAGAAAACAGGAGACACAACGCGTCAAGTTCCACTGCGCGGTGTCATAAGAACATGGTTTTGGAACAAATGGGGACGGGGAGAAGTCTGCGGGCCACTAATCACGATCTTCGCTAGCGAGGGCGACAGCCTCTGCGGGGAATCCCGCGTCGATGAGTTCTGACGTCTCGGCTCGCCGGGAGGGGGCGTGTAGTTGCCGTTGCTGTAGCTTATACTTCTGTCTGGACTGGTGGGCTCGGGTAACGTTCGCCTCTTGGGGTAGATAGGGACGGGATCCTGGAATGTACCAAGCTCCTCTAACTTGCGCTTTTTCGAGGTAGCGCCAGAGGAAGAGCCTTCCTGCCGTGAACTTTCCTGCCGTGACCCTTCCTGCCGTGAACCATCCCCACCCCAGCGGGACCAAGGCGGCGGCGGCGGCGGAGTAATCGCAGAAGAGGAAGGTGGTGGAAGAGGGAGAATCGGGAGGTTCGCCGGAGGCGCAGGAGCCATTTGTACATCAGCAGGCCCTGATCGGGCGTGTGGATGACGGTATGGCTGGGGGCGGAAAATCGCACGAGCTGGACGCTCGGCCGTTTGGGCTGCACTACGACTAGCGGACGATGACGAGGTACTGGTCGAACTTGTGACCTTGACAATTTCAAGGAATAGAGTCTTAGAGTACGGCGGACCCAAAGTCTTGTAGATAAGGTCTGTGGTGCACTTGTTCATCATCTGGTGCACATCGACATACTGGTCGCTCGGCTTCCTCAAGTCGGCTATAATAAATTCAGAACACGGAAAGCGCTTTCAAAATAAACACGGACCTGGAGGCCTGACCCTAACTTCAGCATACGGATACGTGTTGTTCTTCCTAATGTGACATATCGGGCATAAGAAAGTAACGTTTGGATTCCTCCCAGAATCATCGGGGAAGAACACGCAGCCTGCGTGGTATTTGTGGCTGCATACTTCGCATGTAACCATCGGGTAGTTGACAAGGTACGGCGTGCGACCTCTGCAGATGCAGCGCGTACCATCCTTCCAATCCGGATCAATATCTTGACCAAAAGTAAAGCGAGTCTTGCGTTTTTTCCTTGCATCCAGCTCTTTTTCTCTTCGTCGCGCCGCACGCGCCGCCAGCTTCTGAGCATGCTTCTCGTTGACAGGGCCTTTGCGAAGGGCCAAAATACGATGCAAGCCAGCGAGATCCAGTCCATAAGATACGTCTGGAGTCGGTGCGACGGCGAACTGGATCTTGTACAGTTTGCGCATGTAATGGCGCACCTGCTGAAGGTATTCCGGTCGCTGGTTTTCCGATGATGACGTGTACGTCAAGAATTGCCCAACCACAGCAGAAAGCCGGTCGACGCGATGAACGACAGTCTCCAGCTGTTTCCACTCCTCCGAGTAATTCCTCGAGAGTTCGGGTGCGGCAAGGAGAATCCCCGGAAGGTAGCAGAAATGCCAGCTCCGTTCCTTGTGGATCGAACCGTTCCAGTGATGATGATCACAGAAGGGGCAAGAACCACCATTATTTGCACAATCGCCGTGGAAGCGAGCGTAGCAATGGTCGCATTGGACCGCATCGGACTGGACACCAGGCGGAGGAGGACGGACGGCGACGTTACAGATACAGGTGAAGAACTCGTCATTGGGTGGAAGATCGTCTTCTGGACGAGTGTTCTCTATCACGTCTTCCAGAATTGCCTTACCCTCTGCCACCTCATGTTCGGGACAGTACCAGGGTAATCCTTCACCCATTGGTAGTGGAGGTAGAGTTGGTTATCAAGTTTTTCAAAGCAGGGAAGAGTGAAGATCCGGAGGTGTGTGTGGGCGTAGACCTTCCACTGATTTATTGTCTCAAACATGTCTTCGTCCCCGCGGTAACGATTCTTCAACACCTGATCGCAGCGGGTTTCAAGATCTTGGGCAATGAGGGCGGTCTTGTGAATGTCTTGAATGGCGGGTATTCTGAAGTCTTTCTCGGCGCGAACAACAAGGCGTATCACTTCATGAACCTTTGGTCGAGGTACATCGGGCTCAGGGCGCATCCAAGTGAGTGCTTGTCTCTCGAAGTCTTTGGCCTTCGCCTGCGCAGTCAACAGTCGATCATAGATTGTCGGGTCAATCAGGATGTCCTGATCCATCGCGGCAAACTCGTCCAGCTCCTCGATCGTCTTCACAGGCTGATTCAAGATTTCGCGTGCGCGATCTTCCCAGCTTGTTCCAGCGCGCTGTCGCGCCTCTAGCTGTTGTATCTGCGGGTTATCCGAGGGCAGGTTGCAAGCCCGGGCACGCGTCAAGAGGTCGCGCACTTCATCGAGCGAAATCGGGGTGTCGCTTTCGTCCACCTTGTTCTCCAGTTCCCGTATCAGCTGTTCCCTATCAACGATCTTCTCGACCTCCAAGAGCTCATCGAGCAGAACGTTGAGCGATGATCCGTCGACGAGCACCCGTTTGCACTCCTCGATGAAGTCCTCGCGATCTGAAGCACTAAGAGTCGAATTGAGCAGAGTGATGCAGCGCTTTTTCATCTCCTCCGCAGTCTGTGCAAGCGCTTTGAGAGAACCGATCTCAGAACAGTCGAAACCAAGCGTCTCGACTTCGCGCAGCAACGCGTACAGCTCGTCCAGCCCCTTGTCGGGGCGGTCACCGGGATCATCTGAAGGCGGCGGCGCCTCATTCAATGGGGCCGTCCACGGGAGCGGCGCGAACGCTTGCGGCTCTGTTTCCGAATGAGGAAGGAGTTCGCGGAATCGACCCACTCGTTCGCGCGATTAACGCATTTTCGCAGGGATGCGAGCTCAGCGAGGGGGTAGTTGATGCGTTCGCCCTCTGAATAAATAGCGCGGAGAGAACGCAGAGGTGGGCGTGCGCTCTCCATCAAAACTTTAGTCAACTTCGCGCGCCAGCCCGACGGGATCGCCGCGCGCGCAGACACCACATTCAGCGTCTCGATGAGCTCCTCATCCGGGAAGCGCTTGCGCAACGTGAGGTGATCGTTCGGGCGCTCGCACAAGAGGTGTGCGTGCTCGACGCAAGCGACCGCGGTCTTACAGGCGCAGGTTACCTGGGAGAGGTAGCAGAAGGCTTGCAGACAGTGCACTGGTATTGGTCTTCCGGGCGGTCTTCTTCCTCGAGAATCTCGGGTATCCCCATGTCCCGCGCAATCCGACGATCACGCAGCTCGCGGTCCGTCATTTCTTGAAGACTGTTGAGTAACCTGAGAGGTGGATGAGCTTTACCAATATATAAGATATGGCTCGGATATACCAGAGCGCAGTCTTGATTGACTGGGATTGTTGAGTGATGGTGATGAGCAACTCGTCGTGCGAAAACACCGGAAGCTTCCTGTGCTCGCGGTATCGTAGCACGCACTCCCGCCCGTATCCAAGCCAATCTGGAAGTGCGAAGTTGACCGCTTCGTTGAAGTTGAACTGGAAAACCCGTCAGTACGAGGCGTCGATCTCGACTTTGATTGGGCTGACTCCGTGATTAAAACCCGCATGATACGACTTTGGGCAGGTTATGACGAACTCTCCCGCACGCTGATTACACGCATATACCCGGACTCCGGCATCGGTCACTCGCTTTGGGTTCATGAGGGTGACGAGCTGGAACAGTAAGTCCGGCTGCGCTTGAAAAAGATCAGGAGCCTCGCATTTGATAGCGGCTTCAAACTTCTCCGCGTCGGACCCTGGGACGCCGTACCACGTCTTGGTTTCACCCCAGTGCACTTGCGCGAACGGTGAATCTCTGAACGAAAAGACACAGGTAAAAATCACTTACTGAAGTTGATGCTATAGGTGTAGTGGTCCTGAATCAATATTAGAATGAAATTTGATCTACTCAAGAAAAATGTGGACCTCGTTGTGCCAGCAGAACGTAGAAAAAGTCATTCCGACATATGTCCATGGTACAGTCATCCCCGAAATGTCGGACTTGATGAACCGTAGCAGAGAATCTGAGACGATGGGGATATTGTTCAAATTCCAGGGGTCCTTGGAGTAAGGATTCAGGGGGTGAGTCTCCATCGTGGGCATAGCACTGTGAACCAAGTTCGATACAGTCTTTCATGCCCAAGTGGAGTATAAATCATACCTGCCGTGAGTCGTGGAGTGTACATCGGCGCCGTATTCCACTTCCACAGTTTCGTCCTGCGTATTGACAAGACGCCAAAACTCGGTCTCGAGATCATATTCAGACACGGTGACATTGCCGATCCGGCTAGACGTTGGGTCGTCGATCTCGAGTTCATCAGGGTCCCTGGCTGGTGGATGGGATTCAAACCAGACACGCCGGAACTCCGCGTCGCGAGCCTGGAAACTCGAGAGACTGTGTTCGTCGCCTTCGTCAAACCCGTAGTCACCTCCCGTGCCCGCGAGACACGTATAGCAAAACCACTGCTCCTTGGGGATCGTGTCTAAGGGAGGATCGAGGCAAAACATGTGGAAGCCTACGAACGAAATGCATCAATGAAGAAGAATAGTAGGGGATAAGAACGTACCACAGTCACATCCGTCACAAAGCAGCATCTCTTCTCCGCGGTTTTTCTTGTGGCAGATCTCACAGCTTTGCTAGAGTGCTATTCGAGCCGCGGAAATAGTCGATGGTCCATTCAACGTACCTCGGTAATGGGTTTCACCTCAGGAGCTTTCGTATCATGGAAGACCGGCGGAGGGATTGGAGACGGAAGAAGGGTGCTCGGGCCTGCCGTTTTCGAACCTGCAGGATGTAAGGTGTTGTAGAAAAAAGCTTGGCGAAGAAAAACAGACTTTGATCCTGCGAATCCATTCTCGTACGTCTGCGTGCCCTAGCTTTCGTGCCACTAGCACCGTCCTCGGGCGGTTCCGACAACGGGCTCGATGTGGAAGTTAGGGGACTATCCGGAGGACTGATGTCCATCGACTTGGCAGAAGCAGAGCGAGCACGTTTCTCGTCGCTGTTTGTACCATTTGTGCCGTTTGTGCTGGTAACGCCGTTGGTGGCTTTCTTCGGTGGGGGATGCTTAGTCTCCTTGGCCGCATTCTTGGCTTCGTATTCTTCGAACGGGAGGATGACGCGGGTGTAGGAGTTCTTCAGTTGTGTTGAAAGTCCAGGGATTCCATGATAACCAAGAATTCTTCCTAGATCAGACCAAAGCTTCTTCTTGGTCACCTATGTCCCGCCGAGAATGAGAAAGATGTGGAGTATCTGGCAAAAAAAGAACATGCCACGTAAAAACCACCAAGCTTGCGGACCTCCTTCCTCAGTTGATACAGGTCCAACGGCTTATTGTTGATGGTGGGAACGGAAACGCGAGGATTCCCTTGTTGTTGATGCCACACATAAAGCTGCTCGAGAAAATTAATTTTGGCTCGGGATGAGGCTTCAACTGAATTGAGACGCTGAAGTCGGGTCTTGAAGCGGAAATTCTGCGCAGGAGGTGAGTTACCTAAAGAAAAACAGGCCAGAAAAACACGGACGGCGGTATCTGTTACAAAAGGCATCTTCCATCCGATAGGGGGGACGACCTTGCAAATTCCATGCGCATTGGCATGGTCGGAAATGGTGCGAATGTAGGCCATAGGATCCTTGAATTCTTCAGCCGTGGGGTAAAATGTCGGGCAGTCCGGCAGGTCAAACGGACGCGGCTCCTTGCGTGGCAGTGAATCTGGCCGGGGGCTCGATGTCTTGACCGTCGAGAGGTCCAAAATGGGCGAGGGTGGGATTATAGCGGGGGCATTGCGATACTTCTCGGCGAGAATATCTTCAGGGCTGTCGTCTTCACCGATAGATTGAGACCTGGAACGAGTCTTGAGGGCCATTAGGGCCTCGGTCTTGGACTTGCGTGGCGCCCGGGCGGATTCAGAGGTAGCCGTCTGCTGCTCCTCTTTCTGAGGCTCACCGTCGCTGGGGGGATTTATCGGAACCGCCCCCTCGACAGGAATGCTAATGCACGAGTAGAATGCGGACGTGGTAGATTGCAGGGCCTGCGAAGTGACTTTCGTAGGGCCGGGGGTAGTAATGCGGGGAGATTTTCCACGACGAGATGGAGTGGGAGTGGCGGTAGAAGGGCTATCATAGGGGACAAGCGGTGAAGCTGGGTGCGCTTTGGAATCGGGCTGTGATGGACCCGGGGTGGCCAAGCGGGGAGATGGTTTGCCACGCCTGGAGGGGGTCCCGCGACTCCGGGAGGGAGTACCTCTGGGAGAAAACCCGTCCATTTATACGATGGGGATTATTTTTTACCTTGAGGATTAGACCCACAGAGAGAGCCGTTGTGAAAGATTTGGCCAAGATTCAATCCAAGTCACACGGCTCCTCCTGGTCTTTCCCTTTGTCTTATTTTCGAGATGACCGAGTGACCGTGACAAATATCGCAGAGCTACTCGCACTACCCGAATGGGGAAACAGAAAGCACAGAGCTTCTGCGACGATGATCTCAACAGTCAAGATGGCGTTGAGAGTCGAAACCCAAATCAGCCAGGCTGTGGCACGACTCAGGCACTACTACAGATTATACGTTCCACGGATGGATTTTTCATTTGAGTCTCCGTATTCCACCGCTGTCCGAGCAAGTTTACATAAACGTTGTTGATCCTAACCCGCGGATGGAGACCTCTCACAGAGACCTTCTGCAGTGATTCGGTTGGAGAATTCGAAGTTTCACGGTGAGCTTCTAGATGTTTCTGTCTCTTCTATGTCAATAGGTATTTTTCTCTTTTCTTGGCTGAACTTGATGTGTAGGGCCATTATCCACTGAGAGAAAAAGTTAGCGCCCTTCAGCGCTTACTGTAGTCTTCATCGTGATCTCCATCGAATTCATCGTATTCGTCAAGCAGACGCCCATTTCTATTTAAATAAGCGCCGAGATTTGGAACCTTTGTGGCATCTTACCTCGGCTAGCGACCGTTCGTGCGCCGGCTGGCGAGGTCTGAAAAAAATGCGCCATACCAGGCTGTGAACGGTCAAGGTGGTATGTCAAACCTTGGAACAGTTTTTGAACCATAACCTTCATTCAGACTTACCAAAATACATACACGGAAAGTTCCGCATGAACACAGGTGAAAAGAGTTATCAAAAAATCAGGAGGTTGCCGGTGCGACTGTAGGCAAACGACCTCAACTTCGCACTTACCCGGAATAAATGACGTCGACTGCTTTTGTAGATTTTGTTCGATGCAGTGCTTTGGTGCGCCGTCCTGCTGGAATATCGAAAAGAGCCGGGAAATCTGGATGCTTGGAAAGAACCGGGAAACCTGGATGCTTAGTTAGCGCTGGGAAACGCTAGACAGGATCTTGGAAATACGCGCGCGCTCAACCTGACATTAAATGCTGTTGAAACCCAGTTTTCCGGTCCGTGAGGGACGCTGGGTTACGAGACAATGAGACAATCCTTGGCACGAAGACTAAAAAACCACTCCGTCCAAGATTTGTCGCATCTTCAAGTTGTTATTCAAAACCGCGGGCTTTTCCCAGAAATATCGCAAGCTAGGGTTACCGCATCCTCATTTCTTTCAGCCGAGAGTCAAGTTAAACATACCCATGCGTTTATCGTTTGGTTGACTATCGAAATATCTTTTCAAGTCGGCTGACAGAAAGTGACAAATGTCGGCGAGTTAAAAACCTAAAATCATCTTCAAATATCAGTTACTCACTCACCTTTATGTACCCGCAGTCGATCAAGGATAGGAAAAAGGCTATACCAGTACTGTAGGGCTCGGATTTGGTTGGCTGTTCAACGCATGAATGAAAGGGTATTCGTCATTAATCCTGCCACAACAGCAGGCTAATGGTTGTCGGTGCGTTCGTTCCGAGTGTACCAAGACATGGTGTATGTTTTCTGTAGAAGTGCTGTATGCCTGATCGGCGGCAAATGAGTGAATGCCAAGCCTGAACATGACGACAATATGCTCAATTCTGAGTCCTGTGAATCAAGCGAGCCAATGATGCTGAGGTGTTTCCTGTACCGCATTATATGTCGTCCAAGTTTGAACGTCGAGTCTGAGGCCGCCGAGGCTGAGTATAACGAATGATATCTTGCCTTGGAATGTTGATGCCTCGTTTGCAGATTATATTTAGCCCGTAAACCCTAGAGCTTGCCGGTCTCGGGAGGGAGCGGCGGCGTCAAGAGAGTAAGTATGTTCCAATTCGAGGACCTACATAGGTGAAGCGACTGATCCCGACTGCGGCAACTACCCGGGGCTTTGGGTTGGCCGTTGTCTGGCTGAAACCTTCGCGGCTATGATGCCGTGCCGTGGATTGGATGATTTCTATTTGTGGCCTTGAATGAACTGAGTCGGTCAGTCTTACCCAGGGTTTGGTTTGCCTTGTGAGGGTTGTTCACAGATTCGAAGTAAGTCGCGGTTGATTCCTACCCTCCAGTTCGCGATTCTACGTAAGAATCCGAACGTGGTCTTGCACCGTGGCCCCTCAAATTGCCTCAAAACAGGGTGTTCACTTACCGCGAGGCAAACGAGAGAACTGGGGATTGCTTCTGGCCCTTTTTACGTTCGAAAATCGGGTCCGATGGAGAGAAATGGATGGATTCAAGCCTGAAAAAGCTGAAAGAAAGCAGAATAAAGCCCAGCTCAAAGTTCTAGCAAGTTCGTTGCATCGCGACAGATATTTGTCGAATCGGCAATCAAAACCTCGGTAGATCACAACAGCAGATAATGGACGAGATATAAGAACGGCTGTTGGGTGCTGAACATGGCGCTAGAAGACAGAATGCATATGAATGGCAGATGGTTCAGTGGAGAACCAGACTTGGAGTTTCAGAGTTTGTGAATTGGGATCTGTTGATGTGTGGAATAGGGTTACGTAGACGTGATGCGTGTCACGTGATGAGGGCAGAGGGCACGCCGAGACGTTGATAGAACCAAATTTTGATATAATAACTTCCCTTTAACCACTACCATCATCTACCGCACTCCACTCCTCGCCCGGTGAGTATTTCCCTCGTCGTCGTCGTGCACAGCGAGCTCATCGTCGTCCCCGTCCAGCTCGCACCCTCGCATCCGTATGTCTGCCACCTCCTACGCGTCGTGCACGTCTCATACTCCTCGTAGATGCCTGAATCCCGTGAAGACTCCGTCTACCTCGCCAAGCTCGCTGAGCAGGCTGAGCGGTATGAAGGTGCATTTATTCGCTGATTTTTCGTGCCACTTGCTTATCGCGCGTCGCAGAGATGGTCGAGAACATGAAGCGCGTCGCCTCGTCCGACCAGGAGCTCACCGTCGAGGAGCGTAATCTCCTGTCCGTCGCATATAAGAATGTCATCGGTGCTCGCCGCGCATCGTGGAGAATAGTCTCCTCCATCGAGCAAAGGAGGAGTCCAAGGGCAATGAGGCCAGGTCTCCATGATCAAGGGCTATAGAGAGAAGATCGAGCAAGAGCTCGCTAAAATCTGCGAGGACATTCTCGAGGTTCTCGACAAGCACCTCATCCCCTCTGCGGCCTCGGGCGAGTCCAAGGTCTTCTCCACAAGATGTAAGCGCCCGTCTGCCACTCTAGCGCCTTTCATTGTTAACCGTCTTTGGTTTTTCTCAGGATGGGCGATTACCACCGTTACCTTGCCGAATTCGCAACCGGCGATAAGCGGAAGGACAGCGCCGACAAGTCGCTTGAGGCCTACAAGGCTGCATCCGACGTTGCCGTCACGGAGCTCCCCCCGACACACCCCATCCGCCTCGGTCTTGCCCTCAACTTCTCGGTCTTCTACTACGAAATCCTCAACTCCCCCGACCGCGCATGCCACCTCGCAAAGCAAGCATTCGACGACGCCATTGCCGAACTCGACACGCTATCAGAAGAGAGCTACAAAGACTCCACCCTCATCATGCAGCTGCTCCGGGACAACCTCACCCTCTGGACGTCGGATATGCAAGACTCTGGTGAGTTTTTCCCCATCATAAATCGCTTATCTCCACCTAATGCCGTTTTGCAGCTGACAAGCCCGCCGACACGAAGGAGGAGCTGCAGAGGCACCGGCAGAGGATTAGATGTTGCACGCACTCTTGTTGTTTCTTGTTCTTCTACGTCATGCTACCACCCCCTCGTACACACTCCCCGCGCCAATTCAATGTTAAATTCTTATTCACGTTCGGCCCTATTTGACTTTCGAATACGATTGTGATGAAAATAATGAATCCCCCTTGTCTATTTTGTCTGATTTCAAGACTTGCACGACGATGCGCCAGCAATGAGCTTCAGACAATAAAACTTTTCTTTCCACGCCGACGCAGAAATGCGGTTTTGTGACTGGGAGTATTGCGCTCTTTTCTGTGCTGCTGGTCGCGTATCTCTACTCGGCGACGCTGGACACCGCGAGTAGCCTCTCCCCGCAAGGATGTCGCATGTCATACATGTATCCTTCCTATGTGCTGCAGCCCGAGTTTGACGTGGCATGGACCCCGCTTGCTAAGAGGTACTCGCTTTGGCTGTACCGCGAAACCGATGCGCACGGTAATGGATGGGAGTCCACACACGTATGTTTCCACCCAACGTGCAAACGACGGCGGTGTACTGACGAATACCAATTGAAATAGGTCTCGAACGGTGTGCCCGTCCTGTTCATACCCGGGAATGCAGGTTCCTCAAGACAAGTGCGCTCTATCGCGTCGTCCGCCGTGCGGCAGTACTACGATGCCCCGCATTCCGTCGCGTCTGAATTCCGGTCGCGTCCAAATCTGAAGCCGCTCGATTTCTTCGCTGGCGCGTACCGTTTCGCATTCAGGTAACTCGTTTTGCTG